>MJUU01006488.1:46023-82204 GCA_002080025.1 Modiolus philippinarum
TTTACACCAGATCTATCCCAATGAGCTTGAAATTAAAGAGACTACCGATACACCTACTTCAGCTTCGTATTTAGATCTTTTAATTTACATTGACGAAAAGGGACGTTTGAAATCTAAGCTGTATGACAAACGTGATGATTTTAACTTCCCAATTGTGAACTTTCCCTTTCTGAGCAGCAATATACCTGCCTCTCCAGCCTATGGAGTGTACATTTCACAGTTGATTCGTTACTGTCGGGCATGCAGTTTATACAGTGACTTTTTAGTTAGAGCAAAAACACTGTCCCAAAAGCTGCTTAGTCAGGGATTTGTTCAGCCTTTATTACTTTCATCCCTTCAGAAATTCTATGGCCGTCACCATGACATCATTGACAGATATGACGTGTCTGTGTCCCAAATGAAATCGGACATTTTCAGCTAAATTTCACGTCTTCACGGATTTGACATAACCGGATTTGACTCAACCCCGGATTGACTCACTGATAGTGTGACGGGTGCCGCTAGCGGAGCAGGACATGCTTACCCTTCCGGAGCACCTGATGTCACTCCCGGTTTTCATGGGAGTTCACACTATGAGTGCCTTAGTTCTTAATGTTATCTTTTTATTTCCGTGCATTGTAGCTGTCTCACGTCCTTGTTTTGTCTTTGTTTTTATCTGTTACCGTTTCTGCCATGTCTTTGGACTTCGATTTTTGTAGTCATCGCTTCCCTTGTTCCTTCGGTATTCTACTGCCGTTGTTTATGAAAGAAGAACAATATATTGTGCAATGCCAAATACTGCCAATATGAAAAATTGTTTTAATTTATTTACTGTATGAAGCATTGTGGAGCTGATCAATATCTTTGCCAACAAAAACCAGAAGTAAAGATTTAACAATAATGCTGTATTTATATCCTTTATGAATAAGTTTGAAGTTTGTTCAAGGGATTTATAAGTTTGGAAGGACAATTTTTGAATTTATGCTCTTTGTAAATGATATTTCCATAGAAGTTTGGATGTGAAATGCCTTGTTGTATAAGAGCCCTGCATGTAGAACCAAATTTCCTTAATAAGTAAGTTCTCTTTTCCATAAATTCGCCGACTTACTTTTAGATTAATTTTTTTTATTTGTCTGTTAAAGGCGGGGTCATCGCCACACAATGCAAAAGATGATCCTCATATAGAATGTACATCAGAAACAATAACTATCAGTTTGGAAATTGAAGGAAGACAACTCATAGTGAGATATAAACCTTTGAATGGAGAAGAAAAATGGAAATATGAGAAAATAATAGAAAATTCTGTTAAGATCGGCAATCTGAAGAGCAAAACGACATATAAATTGGTAATAAATGAAGTACTAGGGGAAAGTGAAAAGAAGATATGGAATGGAGAAGTTACTACGAAGAAATCCATGGCTGAGGAAATTCTTAAGCAAAGTAAACAAAATAGTGAACATCCTCACATTTTTGAACTTCCGGTAAAGAAAACCGAAATTGATGGTTTGGTAACTGTTGAACTAGGTAGGTGTATGATGAGAAAGACAAAGCAAACTATATTTGCAATTGCGAGCAATATCCATTGTCACTCCAGACAACCAATTTGATGATTTCACCTTGTTTGCAGCCTTAAAATCTACCGTTAAATCAATTTTGTTGCAAATCGGACAAAGTCGAAATTTTGACTTTTTTGATGGCCATCTTGGAAATTTCGGGTATTTGAAAATTTAAAAAGTACAACATATTACTTTTGATGGTGGTCTAAATGTGTGCACAGTTTGGAATTGTTTCCTCTAGCCCTTTCTGTCAAAACTTTTTGGAAGAAAAATAATTATAACTAGATTTTCAATTCCAATTTGATAATTCCATCTTATTCGCAGCCTCAAAATCTACCTAGAAATCAATTTTCGTTAAATTACGACAAAGTTGAAATTTTTACGTATTTTGGGAGCCATCTTGGAAATGGCAGCCATTTTGAAAATATTTTCCGCATAAATTCCTTCCTCTCATCTTACAAAAAATTGATACAAAATATGAACAAGTTGTGCAAAGCAATTCCTTAGATAAAGAATCCTCTATTTTTAACGTTAAATGGCGGCCATCTTGGAAATGGCCATTTTGAAAATATTTAAACCTTTTGGACAAACTTCAGATGGTGATGCAACTGTGTGCAAAGTTTGAAATCATTTAGTTCAGCCACTTAAAAATAATTGATCGGACAAAAATTTGTGGAATACAGAAGAAGAATAATTATCAGAACAAACGTAGAATAACAACATGTCACCCCGACGTTGTCTGGGGTGACATAAAAAGAAGAATAATTATCAAAAGAAACGAAGAATAACAACATGTCACACCGACATTTTCTGGGATGACAGAATTCTATACAATATTCTAGTAAAATTTAGTTCAGAAATTTCCCTCTTTGACATTTGTACATATTTCAAGTGCAGAAAATATTAAAAGTGGTCGATTTAAAAGAGACAATAACTCAGCAAAATCACAAAAGCACCATTTCTTTCGATGTTTTGATTTTATTTGTACTGATCAGACATTAGTTGTCGAAATGGCCAAATCAAGAAAGTAAATGTACAGTGACTTCGAAATCTTTTTATTTACTTATTTTATCATTCGTAAGATTTTTGATATCCTTTAGTTCTTTAAACTATTCTTTCAAGACTCTACCGAGTAGAGAATAATTATAGAAAAATAAGATATAAATGTGAAATGATACAGCCACTGTTGCGACCTCTTTATAAATATCTGTTAGAACAGCAAATTCACAAGATTCCGGACAAATCTGTGTACCTGTGACAACAAAGTCCCTTTATAAGAATACTTAACAGACCAATGTCAAGATTGTCAATACGACATAATATATATGTGAATTTCATAAATATAAACAGTGCACCTACATTAGACATACATTATATATAAAGATAAGATATATTTTTGTGTGATGAGACTACAAACTATTTCCTTGACGAGATATAGATTCATCGAAATGGGCCTTATCTGCAAGAGTGAAATTCAAATGTATTGTTGCGTGTCACTCAAATTTCTCAGTGGAAAAATGTTTTCGATAATATCATATCCTTAAATTCTAACTAAGTTGGTCCTTGGTATTAGACTCATGTAATCTATTCTTCAAGATCTGTATAAGCAGATTTATATGCTTATCCTGAGGAATACCGGTATTTAAGATTTCAAAGTTTGTCGCTGTTTTTATACGTCATATATGAATTTTTTTACACGACTAGTATTTTCTTCTTTAAGAAGATCCTTGGAGCTTATTTCGCCTCTTAGCTGAGTTTTGGGAATTATCGATTGACAGAAAAGCGTCAACTCATCTTACCCTTCTTTTGAATGACACACAAAGACTTCTAAGTTTCTGTTTTTGTTTGTGTATTCTCACCAGTTATTTATTTCATTTCATAGAGTAGAGTAGAGTAGACATTTATTATGAAACGTGGATTTTTTTCTCCCGACTTCTCCAGCGAGATCCATCAATTGCTGTGCCCATTGGGTAGGAGTTGGAAATTTACTACCCAATCTGCGATCCTGTACACCCTTCCGAGGGGGTATATTTCGGCAGCGGTTTTCAATTAGATTCGAGATGCCTGACGAGATGTAAATCCATCGAAATGGGGCCTTATCTGCAACAGTGAAATTCAAATGTAGTGTCACGTGTCACTCAAATTGTAATGGTCAAATTCCTCATTTGAAAGATGTTCTCGATAATATCACATCTACAAACTCAAATCAGTGGGTCCTTGACTTTAGATATATATATATATTAAGACTTTCAGTGTGAATAGCACGAGTATAAATACTGCTAAAATTTCAACTCTATCCGAGTCTTTTAGTTTAGTCTAAAAGTTCTTCAACATCTTGTTTACAGAGGCTATAAAGAAAAAGATGTTGAAAAGACAATCCAAAAAGTGTCATCAATTGATCGAACTCAATTACTACAATATCGGGGCAAGAAGATGGAAAAATTCTCATATTCCATGGGTGACTACCTTCCATCTCAAGTTGCCACACCTGTCTGATATATCCCACGAATGTATGCGTGTTCTCCATACGACAACCAAAATAAAGCCGTCTTCCCTGAACCCCAGCTTGTATCTTTTCGTCGACACAAGAGCATTTAGCGCTAAACTACCTTCATCCGTGATAGGCCATTTCACAGCCTGTCGTGGTTAACGTTGTAAATTGTGAAAATACAGTTCCACGACTGAAACCACAGCTACTGGTGAGGTTTTCAAAATCGTTGGACACCTATCATGTGATTCGCCCATTGTCATCTATCTGGTTACATGTTTTGTCTGTAGAGAACAGTATGTTGGTCAGACAGGATATGCGCTCAATTTTCACATAAACTTGCACCGTAACCATACCAAAAACAAAAATCAGTACCAAGTCACTGCAATCCATTTTAATACTCAGAATCACAACTGACGAAATATGCAAGTCATCGCAATTGATCAAAATAGATTGTGGAATTTAAACCAGAGAAGATCCAAAGAAAGCTACGGGATTGATCGTTTAAAACCCAGTCTTAACATCAAGGTAATAGATCAATAAACTCATATAATTACTGCTGCAAAATTAAAGAAAAATACTGCAGTTAAAAAAAGTTACGAAAAAACACCAACAAACATTTTTTCACATCACTATAATTGAGGTCACGCCTTCAGTTTCCGACATGTAAGTTTTTGTACTGCAGTTGTTTGTAAATAGTTTATTTTTTATTATATTTTTGTTGTTGTTTTGAAAAAGACTCGGATAGAGTTGAAATATAAACAGTATTTATACTCGTGCTATTCACATTGTTCAAACTGAAAGTCTATGAATAAACCACATGGTATGTATCTGTTTAGATCTAGCACAATAGGGAATTTGTGAGTTTTTGCTTTGTTTTATGTTGTTTATATACTCGACAAAAAAGTTGAAGGCTGTATCCATTTAAAATAGTGTATCTTTATTTTTGCATCGATGCACGATCAAAACCAAAGCGGATAAACTTACCATAGGGAACATTTTCTGCAGTTTTAAACATTTTAAAATTTGCAATCTTTGAGAATTTTGACAAAAAATCATGATTTTTGACATTTTTTCCAGTTGTTCAATCTTTGGACTGTATACAGAGATG
The DNA here is from genome assembly GCA_002080025.1 of Modiolus philippinarum. Classification (NCBI taxonomy): domain Eukaryota; kingdom Metazoa; phylum Mollusca; class Bivalvia; order Mytilida; family Modiolidae; genus Modiolus; species Modiolus philippinarum. Next base: position 51,158 of record MJUU01006488.1, read on the forward strand.
TATGCTCTCTATATTTTTCAGTTATGGTGTACTTGTGCGTGAGAGAATTTCTCATATTGATATTTATTTTTGTAATTTCGAAATGTAATTCTGACCACCTATTTTAAGTGCCCATATCTCACTACTTTATAACGCCAAGTTTTCTTACATTCGACTTGATGAGTGCCCTGCATGTATTTGTCTATATGTTGTAATCGTCCACTAGCTTAAGACACTAGTGCTTTTGTCGGAAAAGGATGACAGTGATTGTAAGAGCACTTTGCCAGTTTAATTAATGTTTGTTGACAATCCCGCACCCATGACCAATGAAGACGTAGATGTAGCGTTGCTCCACAATTAGCAAAGAATTCCACTCAAACCGGTGCTAGGGGTAGTCTTGAACTTACTATGAGGTATGAGCAAAGCTCATTGTTGAAGGCCTCGTGGTGACAACAATAAAAGCGTTGTTCCTTTGCTTGTTTTTTCCATGTATTTGTAGAGACTTTGTCTCATGTGCATTTACTCAATATCCTTTTATTTAGTATTTGTTTCACTGAAAATTGTTAAAGACTGCCAAAGAAACGGTCATTCACATTAGGGTACCCATTTTGCCAATACGAAAATTTCCACTTTTGTATTTGTCATTTTTTAAATTTGAAAGTGTATGGTACACAAAATAACGTCGTTTGAAACATCTAGTGACAGAAATTATGGAATAAAAGGCTTCATTCAATCAGTTGATGACTAAAATTTGATTTGTTTTCAAAGCGCTAACATTTTTTGGGTAAAAAAGCACATTTCAGTGATTTGTGTTTTTCGAGGATGCATGACCAGTTGGAAAACTGATTCAATAGACCTTTTTCTAGCGTGTAACCTGATCAAGACTGATTGTGTAGCGTATGATTTAGTTTTGTTAAACTGTCTTCTAAAACTTTCCACTTAGTATTTCCTATTTAGATCCTACTGGTAATTTGTTCGTTATCATCTTTAGCACATATTTCGGTTCACGGATTTCGAAATGTTTTGATTCGATCTGCACTGATGAAACATAAGTTGTCGACATGCGCATATGCAGAACCTAAATTCACAATAACCTCGGTATTTTGTTATTTGTAATGGAAATGGAAAACTGTGGACCCTAACTTTTTTGTTGAGTATATAAACAGTATGACGACCAACACGATATGTGTATAAACTGTTTTTGTTCAAGTTGTTTACACCTAAGAACCTAGATTTTTGAACCAAATTGTAGAATTATCAAATGTCAAAAATCTGATCGCTGCTTTTGCATTGTTTTTCATGAACAAATTTACTATAGAGAATTTAAAAAAAAAGCTGAAAAAAATGAAGACATCAGAAAGGAATCTAACAAATATTATGTAATTAGGAAAACACAGTTCTTTATATAGGATTTGGTGATATCCGGTTTCGGTCTCAGCTTCGGATTCGGTTTCAGTTTCTACGATCAATAGTAAAAATATGTAATATTATTATTTTTAAGGCACCAAGATGCATAAAAATAACTGGAAGCTCTTGAGTAAGATTTTTCTAGTACTTTCACATTTTATCAAAATCATAATTTCAGATCTGAAAGATCAACAGGCTAGATATCAGGAAGAACCACAAGGTAAAATTATACATGTTACCGTGCCTTTTTAAACTTAAACGGCAATTATTAATTATTGGTATATATCATCTGTAGCATGCATACAAATGGAGGTCGAATATGTAAGTTGTTTGGTCTACCAAGATATGAGGAATTATGACACTATAAAAACGGATAAAAATGGAAAATTAGGTCACAATTAAAAGCTTAGGTTTAATAGACCAAAATGTACTAAATAAAAAAAAACTAAAAATTACAAAAGGAAGACAAAGATGTTTCTGTAACACCTCATTTGGTCGGGATTGAAATACCATTCTTCGTTTTCTGTCTTGTTGTCCCTAGTTGAAGGCCATATGGCCGAAACCTCTGGCAAAAAAGATAAATAAATAAATAATAGAAAATAAATAACCTTCAAAACATAATATGCAATATTGTTTCAAGTTCAAATACAACAGATACAGTTTTCTGTGATTTTTAATGATTTTAAAAGCATCACATAGGTCATGCCGAACCAGAGGCATTAAATGTCGTTCAGGCAGACCGTATAAATTATATTCATAATGAGAAATGATTTTTTTTTATATTCCAAGTGATTTTTTTTCTCAAAATTACGAAATATGACTTAAAATAACTGATTGTTTATAGTCATGCATGGTCATGAATACTTTGAAAATGTACCACTAATGCGTTTTATATAGAATTTTTAAACACAGTCAGAGGACACACATTTCTTAAATTTCAGTATCAAGAACTGAAAAAAAACTTTCGATTGCCACACCAATTCATTTGTGAATTTGCCATATGATTGTCGTTAACGTACGACATACTATACGATTAAACACTCATTTTTAGGAAATTATCTATGTATAAACTCCGGCAGCTCACTCGCAAACTGAATAAAGTCCCAAAGACTTTATGTAAAGTTTGTGAGTGAGCTGCCGGAGTTTATACATACATAATTCCCTATAATCTGTGTTAAATCCTTATAATTTCAATTTTGTTCGTTAAACACTGCGTGATCAAGGTCAACGACGTCTTTATTTGCTGCACTATATTTTTCCGGAGCAGATTAATGGGCAAACGGAAATATCGAAAAATATTTCTATTTGCTATTCATGACGTTGACCAATGAAAATGAACGTTACAATTACATTTGCAATTATATATTTTTATTTGCTTTCAAACGAACGAATATAGCCATTGAAAAGTTTTTTTTTGTAAACTGTTGCAATACTGTTTTACATATTTTGTTTTCAGTTTAATCATGTTGAAGTGGGGATTCTCATGTTATTTGTCTCTCTCTCTCTTTTTTTTTTTTAAATTTGCGCAGCAATATTTTCTTTTTCCTCTCCAATGTATAAGTTTTAGTAGGCAATTTTTAAAACAACAACAGATAAAGTAAACATTTACACTTTTAATTGCGAAAGCATAATTATTATATATGAATACTGAACAGCACTGAAAAGCCTGCAATTAAGGGGGAAGACCTGGGTAAGGCTAAAATCTACTCCTTTTTAAAATATTTTCAGTATTAAAACTAGATATATTCATGTCAACATTAAGTAATTTTCAACAATTTGTACAGTTCCGTTTTTAGCTCACCTGGCTATACTAGGGTGAGCTATTGCCATCACTTGGCGTCCGTCGTCCGTCCTTCCGTCCGTCCGTCGTTAGCTCACCTTTAAAACTCTTCTCCTCTGAAATAACTGGATCAAATGGATCCAAACTTCAACTGAATCATCACTAGGGTATCTAGTTTCAAATTTGTTATTTTCCATGTCTTACGTCAAACAAAATGGCTGCTAAAAATAGAACATAGGGGGTAAATTACAGTTTTTGGCAAATAACTCAAAAACCGTTACCGATATCAATAATCTGACAGGGTAATAATGATCAGCATGACAAGATCTACCCATGGTGCAATTTTGAAGAAAATCTGATGACCTATCTTAGAGTTATTGCCTTTTTTTCCGTAAAATTTTCAAAATTTTGATGTTTTTTATTTTTATTAAAAAAAACTAAGAGATAGAGGTAAAATTACAAAAATGTTCAGCATGTTAAAGTCTACCCACATGGAAATTTTGAAGAAAATCCAAGCACCTATATATGAGTTATGGCCCTTTATTGGTCAAATTTTTCGTGATTTTATACTTTTTGTCCTATATTTCAAAAACGCTTTGAGATAGAGGTCAAGTTTAAATTGCAAAAATGTTCAGCATGTCAAAGACTACATTTTATTGAACACAGTCAAATTTTCCGACCTCTTCCAAGATGGCCGCCAGCGAGGAACTTAGTTTACCATTTGACCTAATGGGAAAATTCGTACAAAGAACTTCTTCTTGAGAACCACCATATGGATTTGAACCAAACTTGGCATGAATGATGCTGATGAGGTGCTGACCAAGTGTTGTTACTTTGGTGCCGATCCATCATCCAACATGGCCGCCAGCGGGGATCTTAATTTTAACATTGGACCCTATGGGAAAATGCATAAAAAGAACTTCTACTTGAGAACCACTGAATGGATTTGAACCAAACTTGCCATGAATGATGATGCTTATGAGGTGCTGACCAAGTGTTATTACTTTGGTTCCAATCCGTTATCTAGAGAACTGCTGAATGGATTTAAATCTAATATGACATGAATGATGCCTGTGAGGTGCTGACCAAGTGTCACCAGCTGTGAACTTTAAAATTTAACAAAAGATATTTTTCTTGAGAAGATAATAGATTTAATCCAAACTTTGCATAAGTAATGCTGATGAGAAGCTGACCAGGTGTTGTTACTTCGGTGCTGATCAATCATCCAACATGGCAACGATGAATTGGACCCTAAGGGGAAATGCATACAAAGATATCATGGAAAACCACTGAATGGATTCAATTTAAACATTGCATAAATGAAACTTGTGAGATTTTGACCAAGCGTGTTACTTTGGTGCTGATCTGTCTTCCGACATGGCCACCAGTAGCAAAACTTAGTTATAGGATCCAGTAGGAAATGCATAAAAAGATCTTCTCCTCTGAAACTGCTTTAACAATTTCAGTAGAAATTTGATATGATAGTCGTTGGGTGACCCTCTTCAAAGTTTTATGTTAAATAGCTACCAGCAGGGAATGTAGATTAACATATAGGTCCCTTAAGTTTGGAAATCTTCTCTGAAACTGCTTCAACAATTTTAATTAAATTTTATAAAAAGTTTCTGATTTTTATATACATGTGCACCAAAGATGTACCATAGATTGGGAATTATAGAGCTGCATAGGACCCAGATGAGCGATACAGGCTCTTGAGAGCCTCTTGTTTGTCAAGTGCTAATCAAAGATTCCCTGATTCCTCGTTTTATTTGGTCCACTCAGGACTTGTTGTTGGTGTATAAAATTTGCCCTAATTACATTTGTATTGGATATAAAATTATTTCATATGCAAAATTTTGTAGTATAAATATATGTGAAAGTAAGCATGAATAATAATAGTAATTTTTTATAGTTTGTTATGAAACACATAAGTTTTTTTAACAGTATAGATGGACAATTTTACTCTATTTTGATCAGTATTAAACACTACTTGTATAAAATTCTGTCGTTTAATTTTCACAAAAAAAACTGAGAATAAAAAGAAAACTAGTAAGATATATTAAAATCTTAGAAAATTTGACCGTTCCATTATTTCTACTTTAGAATAAAGTGGGTTAAAATCAATAAAATTGCTGAATCTGTGCTTTACATTACCTCCCTTGCAAGAAATCTGACTATGCAAATTTTCGTTATTTTTAGATATCATTAAAAACAAATGTAGAGTAAATGCACTTGTTAAAAATAACTGGATTTTGAATTGTTGTTTTCATGACAAAAATTAATATCTATTTGCTTTTTGAAAAAATATTTACAATTTCAAAATTTTAATCATACCTATCCAAATGATTATTTTTTTATTTAACTATTAGAAAAGTGAAAAAAGAGTTGTCTCCCTCATACCCCAGGTCTACCCCTTAACGTATCAAGAACATTGTCCACAAACTTTCTCGATATTTTCAAAACAGGTGGTGGCAAAGAAACTTCCAAGAAATGCAGGGAGAAGACAATTTTACTGATTGGCGAGGAAAAGTCTGGTAAATCGACACTCGTAGATGCAATAATGAATTACATAGCCGGAGTTCCTTTTGCAGATGGAAATCGTCTGAAAATAACACAAGATGAGGTGTGTATAGCATTTTCAATACATCGCAATTTAGAAGGATATAAACATTCAAATACTTTTAAACAAGCATGATTGCAAACTATCAAACACAACAAATATTACAGCTTGATAGTTGAATTCATAACTTATGAAATTATAGCACTGAATATTGAACGGAGATAACAATGGATGAGGTGAGTACATGATGTTATTAAATAATATGATAAAATCAGCCCTAATATGACAAATACGGCATGTGTCATACTGATGGCCAAGCCCTAGTGATATTTATACAACTTTTTCGGCCCCGGGCACATACAAACAAATCCCGTATTGTCCCTGACCAATACAGGGTTCACTGAATTCAACTGAATAGCGGTTTTATATAGTAAATTATATCACGATAATTGAAACGTGTTTTCTCAACATAATTACTCCATTTCTTCCATAAAATCTACAACCATATGCAAAAATAAAATTAAAATCTAATATTTTTTCAAGCATAACAATACAGTAAATACGTCAAGGTATTTTATGTCGACTCAAAGGGGGAAACCCGGACTTTACCCGATCGATACAATTCGACTGAAAATCGGTATTATAATCAAATATATATAACACTTTTTAGAACACAATAAATTTTGCATCCAAAGTCACGATACGTTACATCACTATTGAGAAAACATAAAAGCTGGGTGGTAGTTGACAACAATAGAAAGTGAAAGTACGAAAAACGTAACGGTTCTAAAGAACAACTATCTAATGTGGCTATCAAATTTTCACCCTTGTCCAGAGTACACACATTTTTACTTGCCAAATCATGGCCCATAAGGGGTGCATTGTATAACAAAATTAACAGTAACTTCGGTATTGTTTTAAATATTACAATGACTATAGGACATAGAGCATCCCATTTTCATAGTAATAACATAAATGTACATGTATAAGTACTAAAAGAAAAAAAGTCAGATTATTTAATAAAAGTGTTATGAACTGTCTGTTTCTGTTTTGGCCCCGCATAGATTCTCGATCAGCTGTATTGGCCCTCGACCTTCCGGTTCTCGGAACCAATACAGCTAACCTCGAATCTATACAGGGCCATTACAGAAACAGACAGTAAATAACACTATATAATTGCGTTTTGAAATATCAGAATTATCTAATACCGGTATATATCAATTGCGTGCAGAAAAGTCCATTAAAGTATCTAAACAGCAACAAAAAATGTAGTAGATTGGAATTTCCACTGTAACAACAAACAACCCTCTTGTTACTTTTTCTTTTGATCTTTTCGTGGTTTCATATATAAGGAAAATCACGGAACACAAAAATTAGTCGAAAGATTCCTTTAAAATGTTCGAAGTTTCAAGCAACAGTTTTATAGAATATAAACACATTTTTTCCCCTTTTGTCTTTTATTTGTGGGAAGAAACCATTTGATTTTCAACTAATTGATTCATTATAGTCTTATTTTGATGTTTTTCAAGATGTTTACTCTGCAAAGTGAATTTTTAAAGAAATCTGGATGCCTATATTTTCAAGAAGAATCTCTTTGTTTTATGCCAAATGAATTAAGTTAAACTGTAAAGGGATGACCAAACACATTAGTTTTTGAAAGAATCACTTCAGAATACCTTTATTGATTTGAATGTTCATAGCGTTATCTTTTTTCTCCAGTCTACATCAAAGTACTTTCACACACACACACACAACCGACACCTATCACAACAAGAAGCTTACCTGGACTTATCAAGAGGTTGATCTGAACTTATCAATAGTTGACCTAGAACTTTCATGAAGCTGACCTGCAATAACTTTTAAATATCTCTCAATCTTTTTTGACAGGGAAGCAATGTATATAAAATGAAGCATCTTTATTTAACAATAAAAAAAATGAAAAATAAAAAAAAAACAAAACAAAAAACACTGGGTTTCTGATAACACTGCTGTGAACCCGATCGGTGTGAAATTCGTGTTCACCGGTGTAGCGGAACCAAGATGGAGGACAAAGTTATATCTAAAGGGTAGTGTCATTTATTTTTACCTCGTAAACCAAATTAGTTAACTGAATTTCCTATCCGTTTATCAATACTTACGGGTATATCATCAAAGTTGATAACTGTTTTACTTTTGTGTCTATCAGATATCATTTACTTAAAAAAAACCTGTCAGAAAACGGTCTTTCATTCCAACACGTATTTGAAGCGTTAGATCGAATTTATTTTCCCCATATTTCTTCACTGAAAATTTTGTTGGGATAATTTCATGAATGTGTGGTAATTTTGTATTGATCTTTCGTTGGAAACACCAAAAATAAGGCCCAGAATAATCATTAGATGAGTATTCACGGTGTAGACTTGCGATTATTGATAAGTTTTTACCAGAAAATTTAACTGTGTAGATCAGAAATCGCTGTTGATTGAACGAATTCTGTAAACGGTTTAGCTTAAAAGCAATAAACGGCCTGGATTAAAACAGTAAATTAAAAAAAAATGCACTTAAGTTGGTATTTCAACGACGGTAGAGCATATTTTCACGCCTGGTAAACCCGATGGTCTTAACAAAATGTAGAGACAGCAAAACGGTATCTGTAACTTTCGATTGAGAGCATCTGTCACGGAATGTTTACAAACAAATTCAAAACAAGTTTTTTCGCCATCACGTATATTTTTAGTCATGTTTAAAAATTCTAACAATGCTATTCCTTCCAATATAAAAGCGTTGAAAATTCCTGCTTTCTTCTTTGCAAAAGAGCTAGAAGTGTCGGAGAAATTAAACTTTTTGCAGTAATTAATGCACTTCGTGTTTATATTGGTTAAATTTCAGTCATTGCATTGATTAAAAAGAGGACCCCGTAATAAAAACATGTTAGGATAATAAGATGCTATTAAAAGACGCATTGTCCGTGCCGAGACGGGAGCGATTCAAACGCGTAACATTTCAATGCCCACAACCTTGATAAGCTGGGACCCTTTGTCATATGTCGAGACCTGTAATGTGCATGGTCCTACGTATATCTAGAATATATATAGATTTAATAGTGGGTTTAAGGAGATGGAAATTGACAGTTCATCAGGAAACCCTACTTATACTCCCACTACACTATCAAGGGAGGAGATTATTGAAAATCACAACTCTGTTTTTGCATCCTTTGGCATCAAAGCGGATGATGATAACAATCAGCTCCCCTACATCTACTGGGTCCCTAAACTTCATAAGAACCCATACAGAGATTTATTGTGGGGTCTTCCAGATGCACCACTAAGCCACTTTCTAAGCTCCTTACTACTTTATTGACCGCAGTCAGAGATGGCCTGAAAAGTTGCTGTGATAAAGTCTACTCCACGAGCGGCGTCAATCAGATGTGGATTCTGAAAAATTCTAAAGATCTTCTCGAACAGCTATTCTCTAGCAATCTTACCCATTGCCACAGCATACAAACGTTTGATTTTTCTACTCTTTATACTACCCTGCCACACAATAAATTGAAAACAGTAATTTCGGATTTGATACATCAATGTTTCTGCACTAAAAACGGAGAACGCAGATACACCAGTAACTTCGGTATTTAGTTATTTAGTAGTAGGGAAAGACAAAACATATTTTGTAAAGAACCACACTGAGTCAAACAAGAAGTACACTGAGAATGACGTAATCAAGATGTTGGAATTTTTAATAGATAATATTTGTGTCGAATTTGGAGGCCGTGTTATTCAACAGACAAACGGGATTCCCATGGGAACTAACTGCGCGCCACTTTTAGCTGATCTCTTCCTTTTTTCGTATGAGGCGAAGTTTTTACAAGGGCTTACACAGAAAAAACAAAAATATTTAGCCCAGTCCTTTAATTTCAGCTTCCGCTACATAGACGATGTACGTTCTCTTAATGATCCAAAATTCAAGGAATATTTACACCAGATCTATCCCAATGAGCTTGAAATTAAAGAGACTACTGATACACCTATTTCAACTTCGTATTTAGATTTTTTAATTTACATTGACGAAAATGGACGTTTGAAATCTAAACTGTATGACAAACTTGATGATTTTAACTTCCCAATTGTGAACTTTCCCTTTCTGAGCAGCAATATACCTACCTCTCCAGCCTATGGAGTGTACATTTCACAGTTGATTCGTTACTGTCGGGCATGCAGTTTATACAGTGACTTTTTAGTTAGAGCAAAAACACTGTCCCAAAAGCTGCTTAGTCGGGGATTTGTTCAGCCTTTGTTACTTTCATCCCTTCAGAAATTCTATGGCCGTCACCATTGACAGATATGACGTGTCTGTGTCCCAAATGAAAACGGACATTCATCTTATGGTGGCTTTGAGTTGTTATTGCTCCCCTTAGGGTCGTTGTCTCTTTGACACATTCCCCGTTTCCCTTCTTTTTCTTATTTTCAGCTAGATTTCACGTCTTCACGGATTTGACATAATCGGATTTGACTCAACCCTCGATTGACTCACTGATAGTGTGACGGGTGCCGCTAGCGGAGCAGGACATGCTTACCCATCCGGAGCACCTGATGTCGCTCCCGGTTTTTATGGGAGTTCACACTGTCAGTACTTTAGTTTTTCGTGTTGTCTTGTATATCATACGGTATAATTTTAGTTTTGTCTTCGCCAGTGATTTTTGTGCTACCGATTTGTCCTTGTGATTGTTTCAATACTATAGAGATTAACAAAAAGCTTTTCAAAATTTGACCATGGTACTGTTTGGGGGTTAGAGAAGTTACATGTACCATGGATTTCATTGGTTTTTGTCTAAGGGTTAGAAAATGGCACTAACCAATCCGCTACAAAACATACTTTTCAAAACACTATATGCCTCACTGGTAGTGTGACGGGTGTAGCTAGCGGGGCAGGACATGCTTACCCTTCCGGAGCACCTGATATCACTCCCGGTTTTCATGGGAGTTCACAATATGAGTGCCTTAGTTCTTAATGTTATCTTTTTATTTCCGTGCATTGTAGCTGTCTCACGTCCTTGTTTTGTCTTTGTTTTTATCTGTTACCGTTTTTGCCATGTCTTTGGACTTCGATTTTTGTAGTCATCGCTTCCCTTGTTCCTTCGGTATTCTACTGCCGTTGTTTCAAGTAGTAAGGAGTAATTTATTGTCTGTTAACAGGCGTTAGTCCGGGGCATTATTCCAAATAAAAAAATATGCTTAATTCATATAATAGAGGTTCACTACAATCGAGAGAAACATATAACGTAAATCGGATGTAAGGGGCATAATTTGTACATCTAAATTTTTTTTATGAGTAGCAACTAAGCTTGTTTTTAAATCAAAAGGAATGATACCTGTTCTTTTATATTTACTACTTTTAAGCTTTTTTTAATTTGGGTTGGAGTGTCGTTTAAATGCCTCTTTACGAAATAGAAAAAGCCCAAACCTTCAATTTTATCCTTGCACTTATTGTGAACATCGCGTCACATATGCTCTAAAGTTGAAGATACCTTTTTGATGTCTCCACATTTTGATGAGACCATCTTCAATTCAGGAGTGTAAATATGCGCTACAATCGTTGAATTACCAATTTCCTTGAATTTCAAATTTGTTGTTTATAATCTAAACCGTTTCCAGAATTTGTTCAATCAATAGCGATTTTTGATCTACACAGTTAACTTTAATGGTAGAAACTAGTCAATTATCGCAAGTCTACACCGTGAATACAAACAAAAACAAGGTCCCTCAAAACTTATCAAAATGACTATTCTGAACCATGTATGTATGCTCTCTATATTTTTCAGTTATGGTGTACTTGTGCGTGAGAGAATTTCTCATATGGATATACTATTAATACTTTTAAATTTTGGCAATTATTTTTGTAATTTTCGAAATGTAATCCAGACCACCTGTTTTAAGTGCCCACATCTCACTATTTTATAACGCCAAGTTTTCTTACATTCGACTTGATGAGTGCCCTGTGTTTGTCTATATGTTGTAGTTGTCCACTAGCTTAAGACACTAGTGCTTTTTTCGGGCAAAGGATGACAGTGATTGTAAGAGCACTTTGCCAGTTTAATTGATGTTTGTTGACAATCCCGCACCCATGACCAAGAAAGACATGGATGTAGCGTTGCTCGACAATTAGCAAAGAATTCCGCTTAAACCGGTGCTAGGGGCCGTCGTGAACTTCCTATGAGGTATGAGCAAATCTCATTGTTGAAGGCCTCATGGTGACTTCAAGATGAAGAACAACAATAAAAGCGTTGTTCCTTTGCTTGTTTTTTACCATGTATTTGTAGAGACTTTGTCTCATGTGCATTCACTCCATATCCTTTTATTCACAATTTGGTGTTTCCAATGAAAGACCAATACCAAATAACCAAATATTCATGCGATTATCCCAACAAAATTTTCAATGAAGAATTATGGGGAAAATAAAGTCGATCTAATACTTCCAATACGTGTTTGAATGAAAGACCGTTTTCTGACAGGTTTTCTTCAAAGTAAATGATATCTGACAGACACAAGAATAAAACTGTTACCAATTTTGATGATATATCCTTAAGTATTAACAAACGGATAGAAAATTCAATTAACCAATTTGGTTTACGAGGTAAAAATAAATGACCCTACCCGTTAGATATAACTTTGTCCTCCATCTTGGTTCCGCTACACCGGTGAACTCCAATTCTGCACTGATCGCGTCCACAACAGTGGATAATTCACGTAACCATTGTTTACAATATTACGACATAAAAGTGTTAAGATATAGAAAGAAAAGGTGTAAATAGCTAAGAGATGTTCACCGGTAAACAACTTTTAATTCGAGTTGCTGAAGTCTTTGATCAAAGGATTTCAATACGGGACTTTAGAGATAGGAACTCCCGTGTAATTGAAGATAGACACGATCGCTTCAAATACCAGTAAGAGTGAATGACTGGATTCCTGGCCTATTGAAATACATATAAATATAGGATATAAATACAGCATTGTTGTTTAATCTTTACTTCTGAGTTTTTGTTGGCAAAAATATCGATCATCTCGTAAATGCTTTACACCATAACTAAATTTAAACAATTTTTCATATTGGCAGTATTTGGCATTACACAATATCATGTTCTTCTTTCATAATTGATGATGTTGTTATACCAAATCTTTTTAGAAGTATTTCAATTGAAGTTTCATATGTAAGAAGGCTTGATATCATAGTCAATGGAAATTATGTCCTAAGCTAGCTGTCAGTAACTGCGAGCATTTGTCAGGACAGTACCTGTGTATATTGTCTTTATGTTTTATGTACTTCAATGTAAGGTACTCGTCTTGATAAGTTGGACTTTTTTCTAGTAGTTTGATTTTTTACTGTGAGTCTTTTTTTGTACTTATTTTTTAGCCATTCACCACACCTAGGGGAAGGTTTGGAGGTAAGAAAACTAGTTTAACCCCACCGAAATTTTTGCGCCTGTCCAAGTCAGGAATATGTTAGTCATTTGCTTGTCCTTGTCGTCTTATAAAATTTTAGTTTCTTGATATTTGGGTCATTGGATGTGGTTCAAAATAATTTCCATTGATTTATTCACTAATTTTACGTTTGTGGGGCCATTTAGGGCTTACTATATGGTATGAGGTTCCGCACTGTGTTGAAGACCGTACGGTAACCCCTAGATGCTTTGTTTTAGGTCGTTTTAACCTGGATATGGGATGTTGTCTCCTTGACATTTACCTTATTTCCTTTCTTTTTCATATATATATATATATATATATATGAACAAATAAAGTAACTGTAACAACACTAAAGAATATAAAAAAATATATATACAAGATGTTAACTGTGTTATATTTCAGGAATCCGTTTCCCAAAGTTGATTATTCCAACACTCAATAAACACAGTTGTGGTTGGTATTCTTAGATATATATATATATATATATACCAAAATACCAAATAAACACAAACTGTTTCTTAAATTAGAGTGGGCTTATATTTTTTCCTGCATGAGAATTCTTTAGCTAAATTAAAAAAAAAATATCTAAAGCGCTACAAATAGATTAAATATATAAATCACCCTAAACTCAAAAGTATTAATATATTAGTGATTCTCTCTCCATTTAATAATGTAAATTTTTCGTTCAGTAATAGCACTTTTTGAGGTGCGAACACTACTAAAAAATCCCGTATTTGCACATAAAAAGTTGGTTGTCATCAAATAACAAGAAAAAAACATTTTGTAAAGAATCATGTTAAGGCAAGCAATAAAAAGGGATAACAGGAAACATATAAAAATGACTAAAAATTACAATAACATGCTTCAATCTGAAAGGGAAAGACACAGGAAAAACACAAATAAGAAAAAAGGCAAACGTAAATAACATTTAAGAACTCGGGACAACCAGGCTTGGTACAGGCTCTAGCAAGAAACCACCTGTATTTTTAATTGATATATATACAGCACCGCTTTAACGAATTAAAATATTTATTGAGGGAAAGTCGTTTTGATTGCAATAAATATTGAATGGGGCGCTGCTATAACTCGGGACAGCCAGGCTTCGTACCATCTCTAAAAAAAAAAAACAAAAAAAAAAACCAAAAAACAAAAAACAGCTGTATGTTTAAGTAATATGTATATAGCCCCGCTTTTAAGAATTAAAATATTTCTTGAGAGAAAAACGACCTAGTGTTTTGAGTGCAATAAATATTTTAATGGGCAAGGCGATGCTATATATATGATCACATGGCAGAACCAACATAGGGAAATAAATAAAAAAGAGGACTGTACATGCAAGTTATCTACGCTTTGTCATGAAATTTTACACTAAAATATAAAAAAAATAAATTAAATTTTAATGTAATAAATATAAAAAAGTATGCCTATTCTAAACAATGCTAAATACACCCTCTTACTCAATCGTAATTTCAATTTACCTTATCAAACACACCGTTATATCTTTCAATCATCAACGAACCGATCAGTCTAATCGTTTACATCAAAACGGACGATTTCAGCTCGTAGCACGGAATATCTTTATTTGGTATAATTCTGGTAACTATATATGTTTATTTATGGTTAGAAAAGTCAGTGGAACTATTGTTTTTTATTCATAGAATGATTTTCGATCCAGATTGCTTAAATTAAACATTAAACTATTATTGTACGACTATCAGGACATGCAATAAAAATACACAGAGGACCAGAACATGACAAAAAGTAGCGTTGCGTTTTTTTTATTATATTGAAAGTAATAGTCAATACAGAAAACGCTAACAGTAGCAGTACTTAGAGTGTTTGATTTGCTCATCAACAAGAATGTACTTTCAAAAGAAACTCAATGTGTTGACCGTACATGTACGTTTCTGAAGAATCAAATTGAAAACTAGAAAATATTCATTTCACATTGAGTCCCGCCAGTCAAAGTCAGATCGCTTAAACGAAAAATAAAAACAACACACTTTAGTGATGCTTATTATGATAATCGTGTGCATATACAGAATCATACTTGAGTTATCGTTTAACATAAAAAAGTGTGACAGATGGACAGAGTGATTAGTATAGCACCCCCTCACATGAGTAGACGGTTACTGCAAACTGGATAAACATAGGAACGTGATTACTACGGAACCTGATACATCTAACTATATAAAATCTGGACAATGAAGGCCTATATTTTTGTAAATAACAATTTGAGGAAGTATGTATATATACTATCCAACAATATATGTGATACAGATGATCCCTGCAAATGTAGTCATCTCATATGCTTGGTTTATGTGATTCTAGAACATTCAATACTTTCATTGTTCAATGTTTAGCTAATAATACGGTATTTGTCGTACAAACCAAAGACTGGGTTTAGTTATTTTTATAGTCAAAATTACGTCATCTAATTTGATAAACATAAACATTGTACTATATTAAAGTTTCCAATTTTCCGAAGTAAGATGTATTGGGGAATGCATTAATCGCTTTAATATTTTTTACCAGTTTGCAGTAATCAAACGCCCAAGTCTACTCTTGTCAGGGGGTGTATAGGGTGCACCACTTTCCGCGGCGTGGCTTATTAGAGGTTCAAAGGGGAATGAATCCTTCAATTGAACCTGATGACCAATTTTCAAAACCAATAGGTGCTCAACATTTTCCATGACAAAATTATGTCTGAATTGACATACATTTTAGTGCTGTTGCAGGTAAGATTGAAATCAAATGTTTCATCAGACTGTAAGCATGTATTATTTTTACTCTCACAGTAACATTCAATTTGGTCAATTAATTAATTTGCATTGCATAAAATCTCATCCATCAACCGAGTACACTGTTCATTCTACTTCTTGTTATTATTTGCAGTAACTATTAGTTGCTACTTCACATAAACATATCGCAACTTGATTGAAATAATTTCTCCATTTTGATCAATGATAATGTATTATATTGTTCTTACTCGATATTTTTTTTTTGATTCTACAGCTCATGATACTAGAATGTTGGTATGGTCTCTCATTTGATAAAATTTGTAAATTCTCTTATTCACAAATCTTTTTACAGTGTGTGCACTTTGAAAAAAAAATGTCTGCTTCTTTAGAAATCATGCATGTTCCCGCCCAAACTTAGGATTTTTTGCATGTACTCGTTTTTCTCGCCAAGCGCTCTAATTTCATCAATATTTGATACCAGTCCTGATACAGTGTGAGCACTTTGAGAAAAAAAAATGTCTGCTTCTTTAGAAATCATGCATGTTCCCGTCCAAACTCAGGATTTTTTGCATGTACTCGTTTTTCTCGCTAAGCGCTCTATTATATTGTCTATAATTTCATCATATTTGATACCAGTCCTGATACGCATGTAGGACCATACAAAAATTATGAAATTTCATAAATAAATGTATAAGAAGGCTTTTACTTCGCATTTCTTGAATCGAGAATATGTTCATCTTGTAAGGTGGGTTATAGGTTGTGCATGTTCTTGAAAAGTACACAACCGATTTTAATTCTTAAAAAAGAAGCAGATAGCTGATTAATTTATCTTTCGAATGTACGCTTCACTTTTTTTTTACATTAGATGTGTAAACAAACAAATTTTCGTACCTCTTTCGATTACACACAAACAGATTTGTGTATTTTTCTTAAATCTAGTCCTAGAGTAGTATTTTCCGCATATGTACTAGTCCTCGCGCGATATTTTCCCATGTTGGTTAGGCCATGTGATGATATGAAATAACCATTGAAAAAACGTTTTACCGACAGTGCTGATTCATATTTGTAGCATGAACGACAGGTATAACAACAACGTGCAATTTCAGGGATAGATGGATCGCTTCAGATTATCGGCATCATAAGGGTATCAGTGTTTTTTTCCAATAACAAGTATTTATTTCCTTTTTGTTATATATACGGATATTATAGGAGCCACGAAAAAAAAAAACATTTTAGAAATGTACTTTCGCATGAATTTGGTAGATATACTAGAAAGGTTTGAACATGCCATTATCTCATATTATCGAAGCCGGATGCGGCCAATTTCGCGTTTTCGCGTTTTTATTCAGCAACGCGAAAAGGCGAAAACGCGAGATCAAGAAAGCGAAAACGCGAAACACTAAATGTCAAAAACACGAAAAGGCGAAAACGCGAGGACGAAAACGTGAAATCCCGGACACGAAAACGCGAAAACACGAAATTAAATAGATCTCGTCTTTTCGCTTTTTCGTGCTAGACATCTCGCGTTTTCGCGTTTTCGTGTTTTCGCCTTTTCGTCTCGGAATTTTACATCTAACGCATGCATCATTAATATACAAAAATGTGGTCGTCTCAAATATAAGGTTGATAGCTTTAGTAGAAAAACTATGTTAATTTTTTGTATCACATCATGGGCCAGCGCAATTTCACTACTTAAATCGTGATTGGTTTAAACATATCTATTTAATAAAGAGGGAGGGTAGGAGATGGTCTCATACCACATTCTCGTGAAAATAAATGTAGAATCCCGAATTCCGGTTAAAATAATTTGTCAATCCCGTTTTCCCGCTGAAAAATCATGTAACTGGAAAATTTTTCCCAAGTAAATGAAGAACTTCTGCAAAAATTACACCTAATCATCAACATAGAGGATTCAGCAATATTTATTAGAAAACAAAAAAATCCGTTGTCTCTTAGCTTATTACATTTTCATCTTCTCGTTTGAAACCGCGAAACTTATTTGACCAAACTTTACGGGAACGATGTATGGAGGATCCTTCACACAAATTATTCGAAAAAAAAATGACCGAAGCGTGGAACATTTACTAGTTTAACATTAGACATTGTTGAATAAAAAAATATTTTCATCATCTGTTCTGACACTTTTGAATCAAATTTATCTCGACTGTACAAGAATGGCGTACAAAATAAGCATCAAGCGCGGAACAAAGTTTAACATTGGACCTTATTGCAACGATAGAGGTTCGTCTTTATATTAATGTATACCGTGTATATGTTCAAGACCACATACGTATTTTGGACTGTACGCGTACAATGTACGGTCCGAAAATTTTTGGGGTATTTCTTGAGTAAAATATCAGGATATTCATTAAAAAATATATGATTGTCCAAAAAGGGGGTTCCAACCCCCGGGCCCCCCTTGGATCCGCCAAAGGTTATGTGAATGGTCGGACCTTACGCATACGGTCCGGCCGTATGAATATACATGTACGGTCTGCTACGAGCCTGGCGCATATATTTAGGCCGTATGAGTACAAATAAAAAGACAGACACCACATTCGTTATTCCAACACAGAAGTATGTTACAGCCAAAACTGATAGCACTAACTACCACTGAAAACTGTATAAATTATAGGGTCTTTATGAAAAAATAAATTACTATACTAGAGATGTTTAAACTATGGGACCGACCATTTAACCTGAAAGGGGGGGGGGGGTTCGAAAAAAATATTCTGCAGCTGATTTTATGTGAAAAAAAATATTTTTGCTGCAGAAATGATGAAAAAGAAATATTCCGAATGGGACTTTCTGCCCCAAAAGATAATGCTTATTTAAAAAAAAATTGTATATACTAGTTAAAAAAATTTTCTGTCCAGTAAAAAACCCATAACCCCCCTTCAAGTTAAATAGTCGGCCCCTAAGAAGTATACAAAGGCGTATATGTATTGACTAATCGTTAAGGCGCATATAGAGAGTAATGTAAATTATGTCTCAAAGAACCCGGCACCAGTTTGCCATCTTACAAATGTAATAAAATAAAATGCCATTGTGTTGTCACGGTAAGGTTAATTAAGGCAAACACAAATAGTGAACTTCGTCGACCCCATTATGCCTCAAAACCAAATGCAGAGGACTTTGGTTCCACGTAACGAAGATTCAAGAATTTCTATCTAAAAAAAATGTTCCCAGAACATTTTTTTTCAATATTTCAGCTTCGCATTTTCAGAAAATTTTCTTCAATATGTTAGCTCCCCGTTTCGAGGCCACATAAGCCCCATTAACATGCAAAAAAATTACACCAGTATGTAAATTTACACATTTGTAAAACTACACCAGTATGTAAAAGTATTTTTGCTAAAAGTATGTTTACATGCATTTAATCTTAGGTATGTATTTCAATTTAAAAAGCTAACTATACGAAGTGAAAAGAGCCGAAAAGCATGTAAAAAATTAAAAGTTTTCGTTAGATGTTGCAAATTTGTAGAATAACGAAAAAACATAAAATTGAAATGTGTCTTTTTTTATATTTTCAATCGGAGTGCAACTTCTCCTTTAATATAAATAAGCCAAAACGCAAAAATCAGACAAAACTGTGAGAGAAGTCTGAATTTTACAGATATAATAGTGTGAGCATCAATTTCATGATTCAAATCAAGTAGCAAGATCCTTATTCTAAAATTTCTTTTACAGAAACAGTGCATTTCTTAGTTTTGCATTTACATGCTCAAAATGCACACCGTGTAAATTTACACATGTGCAAATATTAAACATTTACACTTGCCCCTTACCTCATGCAAATTTACACCCTTTGTTAAGTTTACACAGTATGCAGTTGCGTTAAATGCAGTAATTGCATCAGTGCAAATTTGCTAATCTATGTAAAAATACACATGTGTGTAAAACTGTGCATGTAAATTGGGCTATAGAGTAAATACAAAATATGTTCATTTAATTTTGTTAAACCAAAAATATTTTGCAATTAAAACTTAAAAAAAATAAACTTAACAAATGAAACGAAATCTAGCTGAAATTTAAAATCCACTTTTATTCTTCATACATGTATTTCATATATTCCGATGACGATTTACCCACGACATCCTTGATTTCTCGAAGACATATACATGTATGTATATTACAAAGCCAGTTTGATAACAACAAAAGTCTTCTTTTCAAATCATCAGGGAAACCAAAAATCTTAAACTGAAAAATTACTTCTTGATATCAAAATACGCGTCATTTAAAGATGAATTTCATGCTAACACTTAATAGGGCTTGAATTTAATATTTATAGAGTTATGATTTTTAAAGAAAACTACCCTTTTATTTTTTTCATGACTTTTGGTTAGTAACTACTGCAAAACTGGTTGAATTTCGAACTTGAACTTTGAAAAATTGGAGACACCAGAAGGAAATGAAATTTGTCAAAAGTTTTTACATTACCAGAAAGTGAAATATATCTAGAATATGACTGTAACACTTAATGAGATTTGAAATTGATGGTAAAAATTCAATAAAAGAAATTTATTTCCCATTACTTTCTATGTTAATCGTGATGTCCGTTTAATGAGGACACCTTAATGATAATTATAATAATAATAATAAAAGCTTTATTTAAAGAGGGTAAACTTGTTTGGATCAAACCAATCTACCACAAGGCCCTCATAAACATATTTACAATACAATCGTTAAAATAATGTACAAAGAATAATTAGCATGTTATACAAATACAATAACATATACATCAAAATTAAGGAAGGAATCAAAAATACATTGACTTGTACATTGTCTTAAATTCAAGAACAGATCACGCTGTTTGAACATTTACCGATAAACCATTTCAACATTTAGGACCACTGTATGAAAAACTTAATTTGAATAATTCTGTCCTAGTGTTTGGAAGTAATAAAGTTTCTTTTGATTTAGATCTTGTATCGTGAGATGTAGAAATATTTTTGAGTGGTCTTAGGAGATTTTGAATATATAATGGAGCTAGATTATTTAATGACTTGTATATTAAAAGACATTTGTGATAATCAATTCTTTTGTCAAATTCTGCAATGTGAGTTTCTTTGAACAATTCTGAAGATGGTTTTTCAAAATTGTATTCATCAAGTATGATCCTTGCCGCTCTCTTTTGTAATTTTATAATGTTATTTTTTAAAGATTTACTACAATTTCCCCATATTGTGCAGCAAAAATCAAAATGTGGTAGAATATATGCATTATAAAATAAAATTCTGGTATCAAAATTCAGATATTTTTTTATGCGTCTCAAGAGAGCTAGTAACGCATTTACTTTTGAAATAATATGACTGATATGAACAGACCATGTTAATGAATTCTCTAAAAATACACCAAGAAGTTTTTCAGATGAAGTTTGTGACAAAGAAATGCCATTTATGCTTAGTTCAAGATTATTATCTATTGTAGAAAGCTTTTTTTTTTAGGCTATACACATGCAGTGAGTTTTTTCAGTGTTCAAACGCATCTCATTGTCGTTGCACCAACGTAAAATATGATTTAGATTATTATTCAGTTGGCTTCTTATAAAATCGATATCTTTTCCCGCAGCATATAAAGTACCATCGTCAGCAAATAAATGGGTATTTGAATTTTGCATATAAAAAGGCAAGTCAATGATATAAAATAAAAACAATATAGGCCCAAGTACTGAACCTTGAGGTACCCCCGATTTTATATCAAGCGTGCCAGACAGGCAATATCTGTTACTACTTGATTTCTGTTTGACAAGTATGATTTAAACCAATTTATGCAGTCTATTGAAAATTTGTAATGTTTGAGCTTTCTCAGTAAAATATTATGATTTAATAAATCAAAAGCTTTCGCAAGATCAAGAAAAACAACACCAATCATATTGCCTGTATCAATTTCCTTTAACCACTCATCAACAAGTGCGGTTAATGCTGTTTGACAAGAGTGATATTTACGAAATCCAGATTGAAAATTGTGTAGTAATTTGAATTTTTCTAAAAAGTATACCAGATTATTAGCGACGTGTCTTTCTACAATCTTTGATAATAATGGTATAATTGATATAGTTCACCTTGGGAGCGCAGACATTGGTGTCCTCTGATCAGTGGCCGTCATTCTTCAGTATGATCAATATAATATTTTGAGACGACCACATTTTTCTATATTAATTACGCATGCGTGAGATGTAAAATTCAGAGGCGAAAACGCGAAAAGGCGAAAACACGAAAACGCGAAAACATGAAAACGCGAAAAGGCGAAAACACAAAAACGCGAAATGGCGAAAATGCTAAAACAAGAAAACGCGTAAAGGCGAAAACGCGAAAACGCAAAAAGTCGAAAAGGCGAAAAGGCGAAAACACGAAAATGCGAGATTTTACCCACGAAAACGCGAGATGTTTACCAGAAAAAGCGAAAAGGCGAGATCTATTTAATTTCGTGTTTTCGCGTTTTCGTGTCCGGGATTTCGCGTTTTCGAATTTTTGCGTTTTCGACTTTTCGTGTTTTCGCGTTTTCGCTTTCTTGATCTCGCGTTTTCGCATTAACTAAATTTGCATAATATTAATGCACTGTTGCACATTCAACAAACTACCAGAATCATAACGGTATCTACTTTGAAGTTCTGATTTCTAAGAAGGAAGACCAAACAACATGGCTACTGTTACTTAAAATAGAACATAGGGGTAATTTGCTGTTAATGGAGTTGTTGCAACAAACTCTGCCAGAATAATAACAAGGTTATCTACTTTTAAGTTGTGATTTTTAAGTCAGAAGACCAAACAACATGGTCACTGTTACTAAATTAGAAATATAGTTACTTTTCGTCATGTAGATCACACCATGCTGAATTTTTTGCAAAAATATCTCTTATTATCTATCATTTTCACTTTAGATCATACCATGCTGAACATTTTTGTAATAAAAAATATCTCTTATTATTTACCATTTTCAATACTGAAAATGATAGATAATAAGAGATATCTTTTTTTGTTATTAAAATGATCAGCATGGTATGATCAACATGTCTTGCAATTTGGAAGAAAAATTGTTGACCCATATATGAGTTATGGTCCCTTTTTGTTTGAATTTTGACGCGGTTATGCGTTTTGATTTGTATTTCAAAACTTATCTGAGATAGAGGTAAATTAACAATGGAAGGATACGGAGTAAATGCACATGAGATAAAGTCTCTACAAATACATGGCAGAACCAAGCAATAGCCCAACGATTTTATTATTGTCTCTAACTTGAAGTCACCATGAAGCCTTCAACAATGAGCTATGCCCATACCTCTTGTAATATCAAGACGGCCCCTAGCACCGGTTGGAGCAAAAGTCATTGCTTATTGTCGAACAACGCTACATCCAAGTTTTTGAGCCCATGCGAGATCGTCGTCAAACATGAAATTTACTGGTAAAGTGATCTTACAATCACTGTCATCAGTTGTCCGATAAAAGCACTTTTGTGTCCTAAGCTAGTGAACAATCACAACATATATACAAACACAGGTTGCTCATCATATCATGTCGATTGTAAGAAAACTTGGTATTTTAAAATAGTGAGATGTAGGCATTTTAAACAGGTGGTCAGAATAACATTTGGAATTATAATAGTATGATAGCATATTGATATGAGAAATTCTCTAACGAACAAGTGAACGACAATTGTAATATATAGAGAGCACACATCTCTTGCACGGGGAATCTTTTTTACACTACAGGAAAACAAACTCGAGTCTTAAATAAACAATGAAATTAAAAGGAAGCAAAGTCTCTATAAATACACGGTAGTGCCAAGCCATGGAACAAATGTGCAGCTCTTCATTGACCACAATTTCTGCATATGTCCCAAGCTCGCATCTCATCCAAGATGGACGCCATTGGGAAAGGACCCTATAGGCAACGCATTCAAAGGTCTTCTCCTCTGAAACTGCTGAAACATTTCATTTAATTTGCGCATATAAGTCGTTTGGTTGTCCCTTTCAGTGTTCTTGATTTTTATGTTCCTACCTCATCCAAGATAACCGTCAACGGGGAACAAAGTTAACCATAGGACCTTATCTTCTTTGAAACTGCTTGAACAACTTTGATTAACTTTTAACAATAATCTAATTGTGGTCCCTTCAAAGGTTATGATTTTCATGCTCCTACTTCATTCAAGATGCCTGCTAGCGGTGAACCTTATGGGAAATACTTGAACAATTTTGTTTAAATATGCACATAATAGTAATTTGGTGGTTTCTTTCAAAGTTTTGGATTTTTTAACTGACCTTGCTATACCAAAATGAGCTTTTGCCATCATATCCGCCTTCCATCATCACTTTTCCATTCAAAAATAATTTTCTCTGAAACCACCCAACCAATTCGAACCAAACCTGGTCTCAGTAGTATTTGGGTGGCCTCCTTCAAAGTTTTTGGTTTTCATGATCGTATCTCATCAAATGGCCGGCCAGGGGGGAACGTAGAAACCCTATTGGAAATTGATTCAAAGATCTTCTCTTGGGTGGTCCCCTTCGAAATTTGTGATTTTTATGTTTCTACCTCATCCAAGATTGTCGTCAGCAGGAAACATAGTTTTACATAGGGACTTCTTGGGAAATGCATTCAAATATTTTCTCTGATACCATTGAGCCAATTGAAAACCAAACTTTGTCACAGGAGTCCTTTAGTAGTCCCTTTCAAAGTATGTGATGGTTATGTTCATACCTCATAATGGATAGTTGCCAGCAGTGAACATAATTTTACATAGGGAATATTTGGGGAATGCATTCAAAGATTTTCTCTGATACCATTGAGCCCATTGGAAACCAAACTTAGTCACAGCAGTTCTATAGTCTTCCACTTCAAGTTAGTATTTTTCATGTTCATACCTCATTCAAGATCGCCATCACTTTGGAAGACAATTCAAAATAGGAACCCTATGGGAAATGCATAATAGGATCTGCTGCTCTGAAACCAATGAACAAATTGGAACTGAACTTAATTGCAATAGTCTTTCAGATGTCCCATTCCAAATTTGTATTTTTTTTATTTTTTACCTCATCCAAGACTGCTGTTAGCAGGGAATATAGGTTTACATAGAGTCTTTTGCAATTTTGAAATGCATTCAAAGATTTTCTCTGATACCATTGAGCCAATTGCAAACCAAACTTAGTTACATCAGTGCTCTAGTAGTCCTCTTCAGCGTATGTGATGTTTATGTTCAAACATCATCAAAGATGGCTGCCAACAGGAAACATAATTTTACCAAGGGAATTTTGGGGAAATAAATTCAAAGATTTTCTCTGATACCATTGAGCAAAATTGAAACCAAACTTAGTCACAGCAGTCCTTTAGTCGCCAGCTTCATAGTTAGTGATTTGTGTGTTCATACCTCATCCGAGATCCCCATGAATTTGGATACAGTAAAACAAATGGGTCCTGCTCTGAAGCCAAATTGGAACTAAACTAGGTCACAATAGTCCGTCAGTGGTCCCCTTCAAAATGTGTGATTTTTATGTTCATATCTAATTTAAGATGGCTGCCAGTGGTGAACATATTTATATCCCAGCTTTCAGGGAGGGGATACTTTTTTACCTCCGTCCGTCAAACTGTCCTTCCACCTGTCCGTCATACATTATATTTGTTGCATCTCCTTTGCATCTACATGTTCGGAATCGTGCTTTAGTATAGTGTTGCACCTTTTCGGCCATATCAAATAACCCCTTTTCTTTTTACCGACTTTGTAACTATATTTTAATTTCATTTTTCCATTTGAATTTTCGCCACACTTTTCTCTCCAAAAGCTCATCGCAGCCACTTGCTATTTGCCATTGAGTTTCAGTATGGGGTACTCTACTGGATCGCCCCAATTCAGGCAGATTTCTTTTCTTCTTCAAACTTTGTGCTTTATATACTGACGTTTCCAAGTTGGATATTTTTCCTAAAAACACTTATCATAACCTTTCGATATTTGACATAAAGCTTAAGTATTGAGTATTTTACTGCGTCTCCCAATCTCGACAATATTGGTGCACTACTTCCTCTTCACCGCTTTGGTTCATTTAATTTTCATTTTCAAAATGTGACTTTTCCATCATAATTTTTCGCAGCTCACACGACAGCAACTTCTTATTTGTGATGGAGGTTCAGTATGGGATGCTATACTGTGTCTTACCATCTTCATCGTATTGATGTGCTACTTCCTGTTTACTTACTTACTAATTTTCCGTTCTGTCCATACATAATTCTGATATTATTTTCATTTTATTTTTATCTGCAAATGTTTCAGTTCATGTTTTGTATCAACACTTGTATTGTGTTTATACCTAATATTTATTCACACACACACACACTTATTTAGCACTTACCATATTAATTAAGGGTTCAACGAGCTGGGGTAAGAATAACTGTCATTCGGCGACAGCTGTTATTTAACATTGTACCCTAATGGGAAATGCATTCTAATATATTCCTCGTTGAAACCGCCTAGCCCATTGGAACCGAACTCGGCCACAATACTCCTTTGGTTGTCTCCCTCAAAATTTATGATTTCAATATTTGAAATGCGCATATGCAGAAATGAAATTCACAGTAACTTCGGTATTTAGTAATTTGTTACCACTGGGTCGATGCCACTGCTGCTGGACTGTTAGTCCCCGAGGGTATTCACCAGCCCAGAAGTCAGTACTTCGGTGCTGACATGAAAGCCGATTCTATTTGCAACATTACAATATCTAAATTTTTGTAAATTTTGTTGAAAACTAAGGGGTATCTCCCTCATGCAAAGCTCTGTCCTTAGCTGATTTTGGCTTTACATTTAGATCATATTGGTTATTTGTTCTCTATCAGTTTTTAAATATCTTTGAGTTTATGGTCTTCCAAGAGTTTAGATTTTATCTGCACTGAAGAGACATAAGTTGCCGAAATGCGCATATGCAGAAATGAAATTCACAGCAACTTCGGTATTTAGTGATTTGTTACCACTCGGTCGATGCCACTGCTGGTGGACTATTAGTCCCCGAGGGTATTCACCAGCCCAGTAGTCAGTACTTCGGTGCTGACATGAAAGCCGATTCTATTTGCAACATTACAATATCTAAATTTTTGTAAATTTTGTTGAAAACTAAGGAGTATCTCCCTCATGCAAAGCTCTGTCCTTAGCTGATTTTGGCTTTACATTTAGATCATATTGGTTATTTGTTCTCTATCAGTTTTTAAATATCTTTGAGTTGATGGTCTCCCAAGCGTTTAGATTTTATCTGCACTGAAGAGACATAAGTTGTCGAAATGCGCATATGCAGAAATGAAATTCACAGTAACTTCGGTATTTAGTGATTTGTACTGCATCCAACATGGCAACGGGGAACATAGTTTAACTTAGGACCATATGGGAAATGCATTCAAATATACAGTTGGTTGCAGTCATAACCTCACACAAAGTTAACTTACAATATTTCTTCGGAATGCTCTAAGTAAACTAAGTAGAACAGTTCTATGACAACTCTAGAACAGTGTTCTGAAAGTAGTCATTGTCAAGAACTGTTCTAAAAGCAGTAATGGTCAAGAACAATTCTTAAATCTGTCATAACCTGTTCTAAAAGCAGTCAAGGTAACAAGATTGTCTTATAGCAGTCATGACCAAGAAAATGTCTAAAATCGGTCATAACCTAAAGCAGTCATGGTCAAGAACAGTTCTAGAATCGACCATAACCTGTTTTCCCCGAGTTGGAAATAAAAACAAATAACTATCTTATTTAGGATGTTTTCAATAATTATGTATTTTAGTTGAAGTAATTTGATATTTACTCACATTCTTCTACAGATATAATTTACTAGTTACATTTTATAATTATTACAAATTAACGAAAAAACTATTGGTATCATATATCAAGGGAAATAGCTCTTGTTAGAAATTTGCCTGAATACACATTCGATTGACAATTCATTGTCTACGACAGGGAGGAAGTTTCTACAGAAAACGGGCGGCACTAATTTCACGGCAAAATTTAGCTCGCATCCTTGAATACGGGACTTTCGAGATAGGAACTCTCGTGTAATTGAAGGCGGAAACGACGCCTCGGATACCAGTAAGAAGGAAATATGGATTTCTAAACCTATTGAAATAAATATATACCACATAAAAAGCAAACTATTTATGAAATTGAAGTGCATTTATAATTTTTCCTATAGTACAATTACTTAAATAAATTTTAATTGATGATAAAACTTTAACTGAAGTGCTACAAATCGATTAAACATAAATCACCTCAGCAGTGTTCGCTGATTAGTGATTACATCTCAATGTATAGATGTATTGATTTTTTACATATAAAAATACATCTGTCTCCGGAGTGAACACGATTTCAAAAGTTTCGTATTGTACCGTAAAAAACTAAAGGTGGTTTTGTATTTTTTTTATTGCTCTTGTATTATAGTGCTGTATTTCGGTGTACATGTTTTCCAATAGTTATCAGATTATCTACCTCATTAATTTTCTCTCCCCTTGAAAGTAAATTTTTTTTATTATATTTCGGATTCCAAATCTTCTTCATTGTTGGTGCAGCGAATGTATCTAATTACTTCTTTTATTATAAACCCTTTAAATACTGATTTAAAGTGCTGAAGATCTGAGCTTTCTGTGGATATTGCGAAAGTAAATTTCAACAAAGAATGTATGTAGTTAGCTATTTCAAAAAATGAAAGAAGTTCTTCCTCAGTTCCGGCATAAAGCAGAAATCCATCGTCTCTATAAACTGATAATTGTAGAATGTGCTCTCCGAATAAAAATTTATTTACTATATCTGTTATTATTTCAACCATTCGTATACAAGTATTGGTAAGACAAGGTGACGTTGGAGCTCCCATTGGGACACCTATTTTTGGGCGATATATTATATCATTGAATTCAAATTTATTGTTTTCTAGTATTATTTTTAGAATTTCTAACATTATATCTTTGTGTGGTAAAGGAATTTGAAATTTTCGGCCATGCTCTGTTTACTGCTTCCAAAATTTCAGAATGTTCCATATTTTTGTACATGCTTGTTACATCAAAAGAAGCCATGGTTATATCTTTTGGCAGCGTGAGTGACAAAACACGTAGAGTCTTTAGTGTATGTCCACTGTGTCGGCACTATTTCTTTTAAAATATAATTTAAGTATTGACCAATTTTCTCAGTAGGGTTAACACACAGTGATATTATTGGTCTACCAGGAATATTGATCTCTTCAGAATTTTTTGTTATTGTTCTCTAATAGTTTCAAGAATGGGGGTTAAGTTTATGTAGAATAATCGCCCGATCTTGTCCTTTGTTTCCTCTGTTAAATATTTATATATTATCTTATCAATGTGTCTTGCTTGGTATTTTTTTTATTTCCTTACTACGAGATTTTGTAAATATTTCGTAGTGGGTGTTACCTGATAGATGTTTTAAAGACTGTTTAATGCATTTTTCTCTTAGTGGGTGTTACCTGATAGATGTTTTAAAGACTGTTTAATGCATTTTTCTCTATCTAATATTATAGTTGTGGAATTTTTGTCTGATCAGGTCTTTTTTTTACGTAATGAACGTAATGCGGCGATTTCACCAATTGTTAAATTTCCCCTCTTCTTTGTAACTGGTATGCGATCCAAATCATTTTTTACCTGAAATATGAAAGATTCAATCGCTTTATTTGCTGAGGTAGGGGGCATCACAACCCGTAACAGGACTGAGAAGAAGACAGCTTTTAGTAAAGATTGGTCAGTCAAAAGGTTTAAAGAACCACCTTGTTACGGCACATATTGTCGCCCCTGCACATATTGTCGCCGGCGACAATATGTGCAACTGTATCGGCACATATTGTCGCCCTGCACATATTGTCGCCTACACATATTGTTGCCGGCGACAATATGTGTAGTACATTTTCGGCACATATTGTCGCCTGTTTTAAAACAACTTGTTTACAACATTTTTGAGTTGCAAGAGTACTTAACCGATTCTAAGTGTTTGGAAATAAAATAGCTTGTGTTTCCATAGATATTGAGATAAGAAGAAATAATTAAAATGTTAGGGGACGACTATTTAATGTCGGGGAGGGCATTGTCAATTTAGGTTGAAAAAAAAAAATATTTATTACCATGTCAAGGTCTAACAAATACTAATTTTTACAAGATGTCACTTCAAATTATTTATTTGTATTTTCCTCAAAAATTTCTATTCAAAACAAAATGAAATTATTTATTTTCGTGACAAGTATCATTAGAATATTTATTTTGATCGGCACCAAGATTATGATTAAATTATCTATTTACAGAATCTCCCAATCCTTCTCGTGAAAATCCAATGTCCGTCCCTTTAGTAGTGCCTGCTACGAAAAAATACAAAAAAAAATATGGAGTGGTAACAAATGAAGCTGCTTAGGGTGAAAAACTTCTATTTTACACATATCCATAGACCCACACGGCGTATGCTAAAGACTCCCCTCAAGCTGCTCAGATGAGTTTGAATGCTTTAAAGCTTATTCAAAGCTATCCTTCTTGCCATATCTGTAAGTTTCATGCATACAGATCATCACAGGAACTATTGGAACTGTGAGGAAATGTTGGGCCCTCAGAAAAAACTTAATCTACATGTACTTCCTATCTCGAATCAACTTTTACTTTTTTTGTTGTTTTGTTTTGCTTTTACCCGAACCCGTTTGTTCTCTTACTACCAACCTGATACAAATTCCATATGTACGGTTTATAGTATAATTGTTCCCAATAGTTATTGTTCGTGACACAAAATCGTTTGAAAGATTAAGATAGAATCTACTTCACACCAAATCCAGGTGTTCCCGATAATTATCTCTGGTGCTTTTCTTTCCATAATAGAATCTTCATTTCGATCTCTTCCTATGATATTGTCTTTCTAAGAAGTCTATTTTCTTCATAGGCTCACCTCACAGGGCGAGCTAAAGAAATCAGAGTGCGTCCGTCGTAACTTTTTTGTTCAGTGATCTTCTAGGGAATTCATTGCTGCATGGATTCAGTTTGCGTCCGTCGTCCGTCCGTCGTAACTTTTTCATTTCGATCTACTTCTAGGAAATCGCGACAAGGATTTATATTAAATTTGCACCTTTCCCTAATAAAAATGGCCGCAATGTGATATACTTGTTAAGATTTTCTTCTAGAGGTCGGCTGAATGAACCAAAC
>MJUU01006489.1:9558-26045 GCA_002080025.1 Modiolus philippinarum
CATTGAACAGAGGAGAGACCCTGGATCAGCTGATAATGTAGAGGTTGATGTGGTGAACCTGGTGCCACCAACATCGAGCACAACCCTCCCCCTCTGACAGTCTGACCAGGAAGCCAACTTCACATCCGTCCTCAACTGTTCTTCAGAACGGTTCTGAACCACCTGAACGGCAGGAGAACAGACTGGCGTGGAACTAACCAACGGCAAAGGTGGATTGAGGCGTTGAAATACACTTGACGGTGGAGGCATCTCTGTAGATTCCAGTGTCTCTTGCGGAGCCACACTTATACTTATCTGGTCTTCTCCTTCAGTTCTCTTACTAAAAACACTTTCCAATTCTCCTTATTCTTTGTCGTTAGCGCATGTACTGCTTGCTGAGCATTCAACAGGGGCCTTTCTGCCGGAACTGGCTGCAGAGAAGGTAGGAGGTGGTGGTGGTGCGACCTTAGCCACAGATGATGTGACCACTGCTGGCGCCGGTGCAGCAGCCACAACACTGTGGCTCCTCCTGGCCTTCTTCCAACTAGTCTTGGAGGACGCTGACACACTCCTTGCTCTCTTTGGCACAGGACGGGGGGCCAACTTCTCAAGGATCTTTGAGTTGATGGTTTTCTTAAACTCCTCGTATCCCATTTCTATGTCTTCCCCCGTTTTTCCTGTGAGTCTCTCTACCAGTGTTGCATGGTCCCCATTGGGGTACCTGCAACCACTATGCTCCTGATTCATACGGCCATACAACTTTGAACACCCCTGGCACTTGAATCCATAACCAGAATGTTGTTCTAATACATGTCTGACTATGACAGATCTTCTGATGCTGGAGAAATCGTCTCCACAGAGAGAACAGTAGTAGCTTGTTATCTGCAATGATAAAAATCAGAACACTTTGAGTTCACATCAAACTTTTAATATTTCAACTACCTTATCAATTAAATCATATCATATTTTTCAGAACTTGACTATGTCATCCTACTCCAGTAGTTATGCAATCTGCGAGAGTGTTCTCTACAGCAGATGCCTCTATAACTTTGATTTGAATACATCAAAATCAGTGATCATTAATGACATTAGTAAGTTTTTAAAATCAACATTTAACTACTAGTGGTCATCTATAATACATGCATAGATAAATAAGACAACAAATATATATATACATGTGTGTATCAAAAGAGAAATTATTTTCATTTTCAACTACGGCAATATTTCTTCAGTGTATGCTTTCATTTTGTCGTGGTGAACTACTTTTGGTTTTGCTTTAGGGTTTGCCTGAATACGATAAATACAGTCATTTAATTTATGAGTCACAACGTATGGGCCTGTCCATTCGGGTTGCAGTTTTCTACTCAATCCTCGTTTTGAAATAGGATTATGTAACCAAACATGCGAGCCAATTTCATACTCTTTATGAACAATTTTGTGATCATAATATTTCTTCATTGTTTGGCCAGTCAACTTAAGCTTATCTTTGGCAAATTCATGAACGTATTTCAGACATCTTTCAAGATCATATGCATATTGTGTACTCATAAGACTTTCTTGTTTTTCAGGGACCCCAAGGACTAAATCAACAGGAAGAGTTATTTCTCGACCAAACATCATTCTACTGGGACTAACTCCCGTCGACTCATGTACAGAGGAGCGATATGCCATCATCAACAGAGGCAGCAACTCATCCCAATTTTTATGATTTTGATCTATAAAAGACTTTATCATTTCTTTTATTGTTTTCATCATTCGCTCCACCATACCATCAGATTGGGGCCTATTTGTGGTGGTTCGGGTTTTATCTATACTGAGTAATTTACATACTTCTGCAAAAAGTTTAGATTCAAAATTAGAGCCCTTATCACTATGGATTTGTCTTGGTACTCCAAAAGTGCAATTACATTGTCAACTAATATTTTGGCTATTGTTGAAGCCTCTTGGTCTGCAATAGCAAAAGCCCGAGTCCACTTGGTAAAATAATCGGCTATAACGACTATATACTTGTTCCCTTTTTTAGATTTGGGTAATGGGCCTGTTACATCGATAGCAATACGTTCCATGGGAACACCAACAGAGTAAAGTTTTAAAGGAGCTCTGGGCTTTTTCCCAGGGCCTTTCTTAGATCCACATACAGTACAATTTCGTAACCAATTTTCAACATCACGCCGTAACCCATACCAGAAATATCTATCACGAACTTTGGCCAAAGTCTTTTTAATGCCAAGATGGCCACTGGTAGGTGCATTGTGAAGTGATTTTAGAGCTAAAGCTCTCAACTTTTCTGGTAAAACTACTTTCCAATTGATCTTATCCCCAATATCATTTTCCCATTTGAGGAACAAAATTTCATCTTTAATTTCAAGGGAATCCCATTTGGACCAGTAATAATTCAATTCAGTACATTCCCTAGAAACATCTTCCCACTTTGGTCTATTACCAATGAGAAACCAATCAATCAATTTCTTTATAATAGGATCCTGTCTTTGTTCAACTGATATAGATATTTCTTGGTCAAAATTATCTAACCCCTTTTCTAAAGTATCTGAGTCAGCCCCCTTTTTACTTTGAGAGCGTGTCACTGCACAAACACTAAAATCAACATTCTGAGAGTTCATGAATTTGTTCATTGCCATTATTATATCTATCTTCAGCCCTTTGACAATATTTACAGCCATTTCGCAACAGGGTCTACGTGAAAGTGAATCAGCATTGGAGTGTACCCTGCCAGGTCTATGTTCAATGGTGAAGTCATAAGCTGCAAGTATTTCCAGCCATCGGGCCAATTGGCCCTCTGGGTTCTTAAAGTTATGCAACCAGCGTAAAGCTCCATGATCACTACGGATCAGGAAATGTCTACCATAAAGATATGGATGAAAATGTTTCACTGATGCTACCACAGCCAACAGTTCCCTGCGTGTGATACAATATCGCCTTTCCTCTTTAGAAAAGGTCTTGCTGTGGTAGCATATAACTTTTTCAACTCCTTGTTGGACTTGGGACAGTACCGCTCCCAGTCCTTCGTTACTGGCATCTGTATCAAGTATAAATGTATCAACAGGGGTTGGGAATGTCAAAATTGGAGCATTTGTCAATGCTTGTTTCAGGGTATCAAAAGAGACCTGACATTCATCTGTCCACTCAAATTTTCTATTTGCCTCTGTGAGCCTATGTAGAGGTCTTGCTATGGCTGAAAAATTCCTAACATAACGCCTGTAGTAGGCACAAAGGCCAAGGAAGGCACGAACATGCTTAACAGTCTTTGGTGTAGGCCAATTCAACACACTTTCAGTTTTTTATGGGTCTGTAGCCACCCCATCTGCACTCACAATGTGCCCAAGAAATTTAACTTGTTCTTTAAAAAGGCTACATTTTTGAGGATTGATCTTTAGATCAGCCTCTTTAAGGCATTTTATGACTTTCTCTAAATTTTCAAGGTGTTCATCAAATGTTCGGGATACTACAATTATGTCGTCTAAATAGACCAAGCATATTTTCCAGGATAGACCCCTTAGTACTCTTTCCATGAGCCTAACAAAAGTGACTGGGGCATTACAAAGACCAAAGCTCATTTTCTTGAATTGCCACAGACCGCTCCCAGGGATGGAGAAGGCTGTTTTGGGTCTATCCTGTTCAGCAATATTTACATTCCAGTACCCGCTCCTAAGATCAAGAACAGAAAATAAACTGGCCCCAGACAAAGCGTCCAGAGTATCATCTATACGAGGGAGGGGGTACGAGTCTTTATAAGTTATTTTATTCAAAAGCCTATAATCAATAGCAAAGCGTAGCTTTGGCTTGGTAATCAACACAACAGGAAAACTCCAGGGCCCATGGGAAGGTTCTATGATGTCCCTCCGGGCCATTTCTTCAATTTCAGCCATATGTAATTTAGCTAACGGGAGACGCCTGGGAGGGATGCGAATGGGTCGAGCATCTCCCGTGTCAATAGTGTGTTCAACAAGTTTAGTGGTCCCAATATCTTTAGGATCTTTTGAAAAGGCATTTTGGTACTTAATAAGAAGTGATTTAAAATTTTCACTTTGATCCTTCAATAAATTTTTGGTACTAATTTCAAACAACTCAACCAAATGAGCAGGTAAGTCATCCACTTTTGAAGTGTATACATTGTTTATTGCAACATCTTCATTGTCAACATTTATATCAGTTTGTATAGTTTTATTGTCTACACATTCCATTTTAGCTGCAACAGTGCATTGCTTGATTATGCACTTTTCACCACTTGCATTCATTACTCTAAGAGGAATGATTCCGTTTTCAGGCTTTACAATTGCGTGTGCCAGTAACAGACCTGTTTTATTTATAAAATTTGAATTGGCACTCACTAGCCCATTTTCAATCAACTATTTTTCCAGAGATAATAACCTCCGTATCTTGGGGAACAACAATATCCTCAGATACAGCAATTCTACATACTCTAGGTTTCATATCTTTATTAAAATGAAAGCAAGGAATTTTATTCCGTTTCACTGACAAGCAGCTTTTAATCAACAATACATTTATTTTATTTGTGGAGAGAAAATCGATCCCTAATATTCCGTCATTTTTGGATATCTGCTACCAAACTATCATGACTGAAAGTATAATTTCCAAGCTTTATGTCAACATTTATTTTCCCAAATAGAGGTGCAATTTCACCGGTAGCAGTAGTTAAGTTTAAATCAGCAGGTTTTATCAGATTTGGACATGAGGGTTTCAACTTTTCAAAAATTTCTCTTTTCAATACGGTTACGCTGGCGCCCGTATCCACCAACATATTGACAGGGTTACCATGTATCTCAGT
This sequence comes from Modiolus philippinarum, assembly GCA_002080025.1. Lineage (NCBI taxonomy): Eukaryota > Metazoa > Mollusca > Bivalvia > Mytilida > Modiolidae > Modiolus > Modiolus philippinarum. The sequence goes on from MJUU01006489.1 coordinate 14,345, forward strand.
AGTCACAAATAGACCCTCATCTCCAAATTTTGAAAGGTTCAAATGTATTACAGGGGCCCGGGATTGGTTTGTCGTACACTGACCCCGGTGTGCGACATCTGGGGGTTTCCCTGAGGTCTGTCCCCATTTCTCATATCATTCTGACCATTATAACCGTAAAAACGACCTTGGTTTTGATGGTTATAATCTGATCTTCGGTTATCATAGTTGTAACCTTGTCTACCATTATTATTTTGGTTACTTCTACTTTTATTATCTCTAGCAGGTTGTTGGTTTTAAGCCCTTACAACCTGTTTTATGTCATTTGAAAGAGTTTTGAACTCTTGGCGAAAGCCATCCATCAAAGTTTTAATGACATCAGTATCTTTTGATTGTTTTGAGTCGCCCACGTCGACCTGGTGGATATAGTGACTCTTTGTTCTACTCGATTTCTGGCGGTCGGCCACTCGATAGGCCTCTAGTCTTAACGCCAGGATTTCAGCTTGCTCAATGTTCTGGGCTTGAGCTTCACGAAGCCGTAGCCTCATATCAGACTCGGGCAGGCCGTCTATGAAATGGTCCCTGGCCAAAGTAGATACAACACTTTATGGGGCGTTTGGGTACGCCTGTCGGGTTAACTTCTTGATGTTTGTGCCAACTCCGAAATTGATTCATCTCTTTGTTTTGTTCTCGTCTGGAGGTTGGCTTTATATATTTCAGATCGATTTACAGACCCAAACCTCCATTTCAAAATACCAACTAGAGTGTCGAAATCTCGTCTTTCATTAGGGGAAAGCTCTGATAAAATGGACCGTGCGTCCCCCTTTAAGCTACTGGCTAGGTACAAGGATTTATTATGATAATCCCATGCGTTCAACTCCGCTAAAATCTCAAATCGGGATAGATAATCTTCTAGGTCCTCGGACCCATCGTAAAATTGTGGCTTCATTTTGGCCACAGTTGGGGTTCTAGTACCTTCCCCATTACTACTATTGTTTGAGGGATTTGGAATAGATTTACTCAGATTTGCAGAATCGGGGAAGCTCTTGGATTTAGGGCATTGAGAATTTAATTCTACTCTACAGTTACTTCCCGTGCCACTCGATACTGCAATTTTATCAACTGAAGATAGGTTTACAACTCTATGTATGTCTTCATTATAATTTAAGCTACCTTAAACGAGAGGGTTCACTTAAATTCACCCGTGGGGTACGATATATTGTTTCCGGATATAATGGGAGGGTCCTATCACCAGCCCCTGTTTTAGCACTGGGTGAATTATTGCAAGAATTTGCGATAGCAGTGTTGGCCTTTAGTACTGCTATATCATGGTCAACTTTCTCTAAGGCCCGGTTTAACTGAGCCCTCATCTCGTCTTGTATTTGTTTATGAAAGTTTTCAATATCTCGCCAAACTTAATCAAAACTTCTATTAATCATTGCCTCAACGTTCTCTGTCTGGGGAACGAGTGGGGGAGAGCCTTGCACTTCATCAACTACCCGAAATTCCATCAAATTATCAGGTGTTTGCTGCTCCCCGTCAACATCAACTCTCGTATTTCTGCCAATTAAAGTTGCTTCACAATCTGCCATTTTTTTCTCCTTTACTTTATTTTTATTCATTATATATACTTATATCAAAGCTACATAATTTTCAACTGTCTACTAAAAAACTTTCAAATTGGTTTATCAACAATGCAGGGGCTAACTTTCAGTTACCACTCCCGCCGAGGATGCCAAATATGTCGCGTCGCCGCCACGGAGGGTTGATTTTTGGTCCAATGTTAATTAAGCGCACCTCACGTGGGACGACGGCACATCAAATATTGTGAAATGAATGGCCTTAGGATTCTAACCCTAATCTCCTTCAAGTTTGGAATGGCCTATGATATATTCAGAATTCCATAAATAAACATAAGTTTATTATTATTTTTATCATAATCCAATCTGTATAACAACAACTATATAGAGATTACTTAATTATATATCTCATTAGATCAACAACATACTCATTTATGTAAAAGTACAAATTTCCAGGGCAAGTACACTCAATGCATATGATATTAAAGAAGTGTCTGAAATACGGAAGCTAATAAATACGGACAAATCAAATGAAATGCGAATCTCCATAATTTATGTACAACGATTCTAATGTATAAACCTATATAACCATTGCACCTAAACCTAAACTGTCTGCACCCGAACCTAAAACGCGAAAGCACCTGAACCGGAACCACTCTTCACCGGACAACCGTTGCACCTGAAACTGAACCGTGTTTGCACCAAAACTGCCGTTGCACCTGAATCTTGGTGCAAAAATCAAGATCTCATATTTTAGAGACGTTCAACTATATTTTTATATTTATAGAGGTTATGTCAACTCTATTTCAAAACCCTTATAATATGTACAAATAAATAAAAAGGAATCATCATGGTGCAAACGGGTGAAGTTAGTCTACATGAAGGTGCGACGGCACAGCTAGGAGTAGTGTAGGATGAATATATAATTTTCTACAATAGTTTCATCTTATAAAATAAAACCGATTGCTGATTAACTTAATAAAATATCTGAACCGCGAGATTCTATACCGACAGCACCTGAGTTTATAGTGGTGGTTCAACTTTAGGTAGCGCTGAGCATCAGCGATCAAACTATATAAAATATGTAAATTCGCGGTAACTTGACGTTAAAACACTAGAATAAATTAATTACCATCACGTCTTGTAAATTTAACTGTGCTTGAGACATATTTTTAAGCTTTAGATCACGAAATAACTGAGACAGTAATAAAAACCGTGTTTGCTCTGGGACAGAGATCAACAGAGTGGCGGTGTAAGACGTCATCAAACGCTTACGACGGGAGATCATACTGGCCAATCAGAAACGTTCAAAGTCATACTTCCGGTGCATGTACTTGATGGAAGTGAAAGTAAATAAACGTTGTGTATTGCCCTGGAATTATAACAAATAGACATGTTTATACAATTATAACAATAAAATAGGTAAGACACAATGATTACACAATATTTTCCCTATGCGTGCAAGTCATTATAAAAGTATAACTTGCTAAAATAAGATAATTATAATGGCAAAAACCGGCACAGTTTCGAGTATTTTACGGACATTTTGCTTTTGCACAGAGTTAAAAAGGGACTTATTTTTATGCCAAACGTTCATGTAAAAGTGCAAATGCCTATAAGGCTTATCTGTTAACCATTTATTATCCGAATCTAAGAGGCTGTACGTTAACAAGTGACTTTAACAAAGATATCACCGGAAAAGTAAACAACAACAAATTTGCATACTGTAACTTCCGTTTAAAGTGAAAGTAGCGGTACTGTTACTTTATCAAATAAATAATCATTCTGTTTACACCAACAACAATATAACAGGGTGGACATAAATATATTATCAACAATTCTGTGCTGAAACAACATTGAGGCAGGCGACATTACACAACGTACCCGAAAACTATTTACCCCTACTACTTTGTAGGCGGGCATAAAAATTGGCACATTAAAACAAATAAACAATATAACAGTTAAAATGACTTACAGTTTATTCTTTACTTATGAATATTTTTGAACAAAAATGATGTCCTGTCATTATGGTTATATTACAGGTATCTAGGTCGCGAGCGAAGCGAGCGAAAAAAAATCACATGAGTCATGATATTTTTTTACATTCATTAGCAGAGGACAGATTATTTATTTCCAAGTATTACATGAGGAAAGATTATTTATTTTCCACAGTGCTAAGGCAAGAATATTTATTTTCAGTTCAAAGAGGGACAGATTATTTATTTCAAAATCTTCCAAGCCTCCCCCTTCAAAATCAAATGGTCGTCCCCTAAAACTGGTTTTATTTTTATGTTAGAAATATAGAGTAGTATGGGAATATGAAGTGTTAAAATGGGGCAATATGAAAATCTGAAACACAAAATGTAACATTGAAGAAAGTATATAAAGTTAAGAGAACGGAATTTTAAAAACATTGATCAACTTTTCGACTCTAAAGTCTTTCTCACCAAGGTCGTCAGTACAAAGGTAAAACGCAGGTAAAATATTTTTAACGTACACTAGTACAGTAACAAAGTGGCCTATGATTATCACGCACAACCTAACATCGGGACTCATTTAGTCATAACATGACTGCTTTAATGTGCCTAGTCTAAAGATCCTCTGTTCCAATGTTCGCCATTTTCCTGACTTTCCTGCATTTTTTAATACTGTTACTTTCATTTCTTGTGGGCGGTGATTGGAGAATATGAAATGGTTGCCGACTGAACGTTCTCTTACAGCACAAAAATCTAATTGAATTTTTATACAAAATAATAGTATTTATAAAGAAATTCCTCTTCTAATATTTTTCATTTCCTAAAATGTAAATAATATCGATATAATGATTGTGTTTTTGTTTCGTATGATATTGTTTTCTTTCATATCTTTCATGTATTAGGTCTATGGCGGATAACCCAGTAATCAGTCTTGATATGAGTGTATTTGATAATTTATCATCTCTAAAGACAGTGTAAGTATTCTATTGAACAGACGGCATGGAAGTCCGTTTAAGAACGGCTTACACTTTTTATGAAATGCCAATTTTTGCAGCATTTCAAATTATTGTGCAAAATATCAAGAAAGGGAAAGGAAATTGAAGCAATAAATCAAGTTTACTCCGATTATGGAACGCGCGAACCACAAAAAAAAATAGAAAACTCAATACATCGGCAAACCGAGGTATCATCAGGTGCTCCGGAAGGGTAAGCATGATCTGCTCCACGCGTGGCACCGGTCACACTGCCAGTGAAAAGTCCGATTTTGTCACAGTCGGTGTTAGTCAGTCCGGTAGCAAACTCTGGATCTACCCAAAGATATCTGTTCTCATTTGTGAAACAGAAACATTGTTTGTCAATTTTAGCTATTAAATATGAGTTCTTCTCTGCTCAGATTCAGTTTAAGTAACTCAATTCGAATTAACAGTACTTATGAAATTAGTTTAAGTAGTTTTAGTTGTTCCCATTTAATTAACGCTGATAAAAAATGTACAACAAAAATTAAAGATAGCTAATAAATACTACTTAATAAACGTTGCTGCTATTATTTTAATCAAATTGTGCTGTTTCTCCTCTGTAATTTCAATTAAATTGTTCTAGAATCACCTTTTCTACTAAAACATTTTTTTCAGTAAGAATAATTCAACTGAAGTATGTAATTCTTTTTCAGTTGTGTGTGATGTTGAGCTTTTTTGATTGGTCAGTTTATATAAACCTGGTAACCAAACAAAATGGTTGACAAAAAAGGATTGCTTATAATTCAACTAAATTTCTTGGGAAAATCTACCGAAGTAAAGTTGATGCACACCAGAATCAGCAAAAAAATGAAAAACTCAATTTTAATTAAGTTTTTCGCTATTTCAATTCACTTAACATGGGTAAGCATTATATTCGTGGTATTTTTAGCTCTTACGAACACTCGGGTTTAAATTATCACGAATATAATGCATAACCATGTAAAAACTACAATAACCGATAGTGTGCATGAATAACTTTTTTATTACAACACTGTACATCTAATTAAAACTACAATAAAGGATAGCTTGCGTTAATTATTTCAGTTCTAATTAAGGTGGTTCGGGGGACTAAGCGAATTCCATCAGAATTTTTCAATAGTTTGCCGGATTAAACTTTAAAAATTGAACTTCCAAAAAATAAAATAAAAATTGGGAGTCAAGGACCATATAAGCCCACAATAAGGCATTGAAAATAGGGAATTTTTAGTAGAAATGTGAAGGAAAATTTTCATCTTAAAAAAATTGATGAAGTTACATCCATGAGAATTTTGATTAATTTTATATAGTGTTACCCCTTGTATTGAACTTTCTAAAAACAAAAACAAAAATGAGGGTCACGTACCTTATTATGTAATTATTTCACAAAATCAAAATTTTCATAGTTATTTCTTTGTAAAAAATTTTGAAATTACCTCCCTTGTTTAAATTTTCATTTTAAAGAATTTTACAGTATAAATACTATTCTGAATTTTTCGTCTAAAATGAATGCTAGACCTAGAGAAATGGGCCCATAATATAAGTTTTAAGCGTAATATTTTAAAGATTTGTCCAAGTTGTAAAATGTATGTATATTTCTTTAATGAAAAATACCTATCAAAGCATGAAAAATGAAAACAAAATGGCGGAATACCACCGATCCACCTTAATAACAAACAAATAACAAATTCCCGAATTTACTGTAAATTAACTTTCAGCATATAGCCATTCTGACAACTGATGTCTCTTCAGTTTAGAGCATACACGAAATTTCTAAATTCGAAGCGCTAAAAAGTGCGACCATTGTCGTATTTACTTCACTAAAATTGTCAAAATTTTGCTTTGTTTCGTAAGAATATAAAGTAAACGAAATATTCAAAAGTACATTTCAGTTATTTTACTTTTGTAATATAAAAGACATCTGGGAAAAATATTTCTGGATTCAGATCAAAGCGAAGGAATAATGCCATATTAGAATATTTTTGTCTCTAGAAGACTTTAATGATGTATTTATTCAATATTTAAAACTCAGATAAATAATGAAAAGGCAATGATTGTTCCGTACCTGTAAACGATATAAATGTAGAAAGACAAGAGAAACAAATAGAAATGTAGCCTTAAAATTTTGTCGATAATGTTATCGGTTTTTTTAGAGTTAAAGCTACTGAAACAAAGACTAATGTATGCTAATCGGGAAGCCTCACATGAAATATTGGTTTATATTCCGTGTCTTTGTCCTATAACCGCTTCGCCGTATATACCCTGTCTGTGTTTTATATCCTCTAAACTGTAAGGCGAAGGGGATAAAGGAAAATTACAGAGAATTTAAACCCGTATCTCCGCTTCCACCCGAATCACTATTCTATTCTGCTAGAAGTGCTACAATTTTCTTTAAATGGCGTTTAAAGTTGTGATTTTGCTACCATGGGGATAGGGTCTCTTTATTCCATGTCAAGCTAACCGATCCAATTCAAAGATTTTCCTGATATTTCACTTCAGCAGAGTATAAGCAACAAAATACCGAAGTAACTGTTAATTTTGTTTCTGCATAAGCGAATCTCGACATCTTATGTCTCCTCAGTGCAGAAAAACTAAAACATTTGGAAGTCTATAAACCGAAAACGTGTAAAACTGATAGAGAACATATAACCAATAGGATCTAGATAGAAAAGTCAAAATTCAGCTAAGGACAGAGCTATGCATGAAGAAGAATAACGTGTTATTACTCTGAAAGAGAAATTGAACCATTAGACAATAAAAAGGGCAATAATGCAGGTAATTAGAATTCTACTCCTCAGTTCTGATAAAATCGAAATAAAATATTATGTTTTTATGTTTGGACTTGATTAAAAGAAAAAAAAATAAAAGTATCAAGTCTTCTCTGATATTTATCTTTAAATGCTTAAAATCAAATTTTGAACTCTTTCCGATGAGGAAATATCAACACCAACAGTTTACAAATATCTTTTATTATCATTTGTTTGAAAAAAATTGGATATTATTTGCTTTCTACAGCTTCCTACCATTTATGTGCAACTGTACGGAGAACCGTGATCATATACTACCATTTCTTTTTGCCCAATCGTTACGATTTGAAATCTATTACAACGCCAGGATCGTGACAGCAAAATGGATGGAATTGACTAAAAGATGCAAAAGTAAGTACTGAGTTATAGTTTTTTAGTGTTGACGTGCACTATCACTTTCATGGCTAACATAACCACAGGTTATTCAAAATGTAGGACTTTAAAAACATCATGCAAATGCTCTATACTTTTAGGACTGAAGGATAAGAATCAAAAGCACAATTTGCTTTGTTCTTTAATTTCATTTTTTCTGTATATTAATGATTTACTTCTTATGTATCCAAATCAATTAGAAAGTCAGGACACTACAGAATCTAAAAAGTCTACTTTATATTTAGATCTGTTTCTCGAAATTGATAAAGACTCACGACTCAAAACTAGAACGTATTATCGTTAATTTTCCATTTCCGATCTAATCAAGCACACTGCGATCATCTTTACGTTATCTCAGCTGATACGATGTACTACTGTGGAAGTTCTCTTATTCTTATTCTCTTATTCCATCAATTTTCGTTGTTTTCATAAATATCACTATTTCGTGGGTACTAAAATTCGTGGTTTTGAATTCTATGCATTCAAATTCTAGCGATGACGTGCTTTTTCGATGTGAACTTCAATTTCGTGGATTTAGCGAATCAAGACATCCACAAAAATTGGACCCCCACGAAGAATAGTACACGTACTTTTACATTATCCCCCAATAACAGGGCTTTACAAATAGATGTTTATTACTAACAAGAAAACTACCCCTTCAAAGATATGACGAGAAATGCTTGAAATTAACACTCCGTGAATTCTATGGTCGCCATCATGAGGTGGTTGTCCAGTACAATGTAATAGTGTCTCAACTTACTAGATGCTTACTCTTCCGGTGCACCTATGATCTCACCTATGGTTTTTTATGGGTGTGTGTTGTTCATTTTTGCATGTGTGTCTGTCTTCACTTTTCTTTTCTGTGCCGTGCTAATGATATGTCTTAGTTTCATTGTTTTTCCGATGTTGCCATTGCCCTTGGATTATTCGTTTTAGACTGACGGCTTGGTTCTCACTTACTTTCAGACTGACGTGTTTACATTATATATACTTTATCTAGATCTAGGTCTGAGTCGTTTCATCAAAAAATCACACTTGATGTTATCAATTTGTCATGTTTAGCGTACAGGTATATAGTTTACACAACCCTAAATTAGGAGGGAAGGTCGGCTGTTGTTGTTTTTAATGATGTCAGGTGTCAATTATGTTTCAAATATCTGAACAGACAAGAGCAATTTTACATTAACATATTTATGAGTAAAGCAAATTTACAGAAAAAAGTTTGTCAGTTTAAACCTTAGACGATCTATTCAGCAGCCTCGATTAACCCTCGTTTGATATTATCAACATTGATTAAAATGACACTAAAAAATCAGGAATGTCTCAAAGTAGCGTATTCCTGTGGCAACGCTCCGCCACACAGCTGTGCCACAAATGTGAGACGAAAACTACCCCTATACTACTATAAAATTTCAAATTGACAAACTCTTTTCCTTATATACTTGAAGAATTTGTTTGATATACAGGAAAGTATAGCAATAAGTAAAAATCAAATTTATGTTTTCAACAATGCTATAAATTATTTCACGATTAAAAAGAATACCATATGAAGATGTGTCATCCGAGAAATGTATACTTTACACGGAAAGTTGCAAAACATATAACCCTGATTCCATTTCTTCGGAAACAGTACTTCCTTCTTATTTTATTCTTTTCCTTTATCACTCTTTCCTTTTACTGTTAAATCCCTTTTCTTTACTTATAAATAATGACAATACCTCCTTTTTGAAATCTGAATTAAAGCATTATACATGTAATAGTGATAATGTTGTGAACATGAAAGAAATGGTTTAAGTAGGTACTCCAATGAAAAAGTGGATGTTCGCATTCAGTGAATATAACGGTACAAAAAGATAGTTATCTGCTTCCATAATATGAAATGAAACATTTAATCTAAAAAAATTTAGATTAAAGATTAATTAACATGATAAAAAAAATGCAATTTGTCCACTTCCGGTATTGGCTTTCTTCTCATTTACCAGTTCTTTTAAGAGCTAAGGAAAAACTGGTTCCATATAATTTGGAGTTGCGGCGCTTTGACCACTAATTAAGATAAACTACGACAAAATTCAAGAACCGCAAAAACCAGTAAAGTTAAAATTGCCGTGCACCTTCTTGCATTCATGAATCTATTTGAAACTTAGCATTTGAAAAGTATGGGTTGTAATTTAAATACAACACTTAACGTGCGTCTTCATGCACCATGTCATCATTATGCAATTGTGCAATGAAAATTGATAAATTATCGAACTATGCTTACAAAAGTCTTCGTTGGAGTACCTAGTTTAAATTTTGAATGTGTATATGTACATAGAATATTATTGATATTTTGTATATTTTAACTAACAAATAACTTAACAGTAAGTTTTTACTAATGTTAACGAGGCCGGGATAAGGTACCGGTACTTGATGTATCAAACTAACCAATGTAAAGATTTCAATAAAAAATGTTATTATTCAAACAAAAAAGAGAGAAAAAAACCTTTTCCCTATCTGTATCCTTAAAATTCATGCTAAAGCCGATACTATACGGAGTATTAAAACACGAGCAACCTATATTAAAAAAATATTAACTAGTTATGATCAAATACGTAAAAATTGCCCTGCCTTCATAAATGACAAGTGTGTATTACAAAAGGAAAATTACGGAATAAAGAGGGCCATTACGGAATAAACAGGACCATTACGGAATAAACAGGGCCATTACGAGTTAACAGGACCATTATGAAATTAACAGGGCCATTACAGGATTCAGAATGACGGCTGTGTAGTTCATTTTGTGTCTTTAAATATCAAAATCATGATTGTATCATGTAAAGGTCACATTTTTTCTTCATTATTTGTATTGAATAAGTACTAGAAAATTGGAAATACAATTTTAATTTTGTTTATAATTCTTTTGGTGGTGGGACATACTTTAGCAGTAGTTAAGAGCTGTATCTTGCATGATGATTAACATCATTGTTTTAGTTTTTTGCTCTATTTGTGACCACCAATTTTACTCATCGCAAGGGATCATGAAAAATATACTTCTTTTCTCGATTCTTTTTTTATACTTTTGAGTTTAATTCTTATACAGCTGTATGAAGAATAATTTTTTTTGTCTCTAATATGATTATTAAGCCTACTTGTAATCATTCATATTACTTACCTCGTCAAAAGGAATTAGAAAATATTTTTTAAACGTTTTTTTTTATTATTTGAGGTAAATCCTACTACAGCGGTATGGAGAATAAACTTTCTTATTTTAGATAATTGATTCCAGTTGAGACAACGGCAGTAGAATACCGAAGGAACAAAGGGGTGATATTCACAAAAATCGAAGTCCAAAGACAGGGCAAAAATGAGAACACAGAAAACAATGACGTTAGACACAAAAACAATGACGCCAGACAGACACAAAGCACAGAACCAGAAACCACAACATTCAGAACAAAGGCACTCACAGTGTGAACTCCAGTGAAACTGAGAGTGACATCAGGTGCTCCGGAAGGGTAAGCATGTCCTGCTCTGTTAACAGCACCCGTCACACTGTGAGTGATTCAATCCGGGAAAATGTCAAAGTTGGTAGTCAAATCCGGGAAGACGTGAATCTAGCTGAAAATGTCCACTTTCATTTGGGATACTGACACGTCATATCTTTCAATGATGCTATGGTGACGGCCATAGAATTTCTTGAGGGATGAAATTAACAAAGGTTGAACAAATCCCTGACTAAGCAGCTTTTGGGACAGTGTTTTTGCTCTGTTCAAAAAATCACTGTACAAACTACAAGCTCGACAGTAACGAATCAGCTGTGAAATGTACACTCCATAGGCTGGAGAGGTAGGTATATTGCTGCTAAGAAAGGGAAAGTTCACAATGGGGAAATTAAAATCATCACGCTTGTCATATAGCTTAGATTTCAAACGTCCATCTTCGTCAATATACAATAAAAGATCTAAGTACGAAGCTGAAGTAGGTGTTTCAGTTGTTTCTTTAATTTCAAGCTCATT
>MJUU01006489.1:27255-41735 GCA_002080025.1 Modiolus philippinarum
AGGAGGAATGTTTGATGTCACTGTTTTGCTATGTAGAATGTTAGCAAGATTTATAGCGTCCAAGCCTTTATTGGCGAATTGAATTTTGATAAATGTCCGGTTATCAGGTTTGTTGGCTGATGTAGTGACAGGCTTGAACAGTCTGTGGTTAGATATATCCAAAACAATTGCTGTTAATTTGTATTCTAGGGAATGGCTATCAGTTACGGATGATGCTAAACAGGTTTTGTAGAAGGAATGTAGTTTTGAAAGTGGCAAGGAATACAGTTTGGTACGAATGTGATGAATACCTAGAGGAATGGTCATGAACGGAAGAAGACCATTAATTGAAATGTCATGTAGACTTGGTGCAGTATAGTGCCTATGTCCATGACTACGTGGTCTGCGTTGGCTTCCATTCAATATATTCATCACATTCACCGAACTGTTGAGACCACTCATTGCACTCATCGCATCACAGGGCATTGGAAAATGTTCCTTGATTTTTTAAAGCAAAGCTTCTTGTACTAAATAGCGTGGAACTATCTTATAAAGCTATATATACTTTATTGTTTCACATATCTAACTCCTAAAAAAACCACATTTCCAGAAAAATATTAAATTTCCATTTACTTACCCTGCTAGATTAATCAATCAGCTGGTTAATAAAAGTTTTCAAAATGGCCCTTTTATATCTCTTTTTTCTGAAAAAATAACTTTCAGATGCCTCGTGCCATTACAGCTATCCTGAGGTCATTGTTACAAATCTCGGACATATAACAGGGTCTTTCAATTCATTAATACTATAAATATTTTCATATATTCATAGACAGAAATAGATACCAGTGTGTCTGCAGAATTAGGTCATAGTTCTGGATTTCCAGAAACCAAACAACATAAGGAATGAACGTATTCAATTAATTTTTTTGTACCCGATGCAATCCCGTTTACTAAAAAAAAATAAATAAGGAGCAGATCTAGATATTTGTTTGCTACAATCCATCCCTTAGAACGCCAGAAAAATTGCCAAAACATTAATCTCGGGTCCATCAAGCAATATTGATGCAATTAAATTTTGTTTCATATATAATGGGAGAAGAGACATCGGGAGCACTCTACTCAAGGCAAAGACATCGTTAAATAGCTGTTCAGGGAGAAATGTTTAAGAAGTAAAAAATAAACCAGATATAAAAAGAAGTCAAGTAAAGCCTGGAGAGTAATCGGAAGCACTCTTTTCTGGTGTATAGGCAAAGACAAAGTGTTTAATACAAAGCCTAAAAAAGCTTAGATAAAGACCATTAAGGTCAATGTCAATTAAAACACGAAGAGAATTTCCTGCAAAAAGATATAGCAAACAACATACTGTTTCTTTCCATGTAAATAAAATCAAGCAGCAATCGATGGGTATCTCCGTAAAACAAAATAGCGGGGCGAAAAACGATGGCGATAAGTAACTAAACTTCGTTGTCAAAAGTCATTTTAGTCGAGTTCAGTTTTGCATTATACGGGTACATATTTTGTTTCCGGTAGTTACATTTTGTACAAAATGTATGACGTTTCAAGCAAAATATGTCTTTACCTTGCACGTCATGTTTTGACGGACAATTTGTTTTCAAATTGTTATAATTAATGCTCGGTGTCATGTTGTTGTTATTTATCTTGAAGAACATATGTCTTTTCTATCTCAACTGGTCTGACATGTCGTCTGAGCTTTGGTCAGCAACCGACCAGAGACATATATCTATTATGTCTTTGAACAAACAGACCTTGTCCGTATGTCAAGAATTCACATATAAATCTCGTAGACCGCTCTTTTATTTTGACATAACTTTAATTTGACCCAAGTTGAGAACTGAACTCGATGTTTAATCATGTTTTCACTCAGTAACATAACTATTCATTGGCGGGTCAACAGAGGGGGAGTCCCTGGTTTGGGTCCGTCTGTTCTTGAAAAAAAAAAATTAAATCTTGTGCAAAATGTAGGCACGCCTGACAAAAGATCGGTCAAAAATGACCTAGAAGCCCCTTTTTCTGGAATATCACTGGATTCACCCTTTTTGAGATTAGGAGGTAAAAAGTATCAACTAACACACTAGGGGGAGAAAATAATATTTATGCTACCAGTGATTAAGCTAGAATATTAGGGGGAAATGAGCATAAGTGCGGTTGTAAGGGGGAAAATGGCAATGATCTCATTTTCCCCCGTGTTCCGCACGGGGGAAAGTTTGGAACTTGCCCAGTTTTCCTGGGGTAAAATCAGCATTCGCTACTTTTCCCCCGGAAAAACTGGCATGGGGGAAATGGCTATAGAAAACCGTCACCACTAAGAATTTTCTTCCGTAAATGGCTATTTCCCGTGAAAGACAACTCATAGACAGGGTCGCGTGAAGCTGTCTTACATGGGTAAATGTCCAATCTAACGTTGCCATTCGTTCGACGTCATAATAATCACCATAATAATCACTATGCATGATTTGACGTCACATTTGAGAACTTGACAAGAAATGGCAAGATTTACTTTCCTTCAGTTTGATAGTTGCATCTTAGGGAAGAAATGGGTTCTTATATTCAACCAAAATTAATAATCGGGATATCTTCCACTAGTGTGAGAAATTCTACGTCAATTACCCTCGATTTACTCGAGAAAAGACGAAATTTCTCGCACTCGTTGAAGATGTCCCTTTTCTTTAATATGGTCTTGTATAACAACCTATTAGTCTTCACAATCAACAACAAGAATTTGATTTCGCATATTACAAACCATGAAAGCATTACACTTACCCATATTTAACACATTCGCTATAACTAAGGATGACGTCGTCGTATTTCATATGGCAAAATCACGACCACGTTTTTATTCATGAGGTAATGAATTATTCATGGCGTTGATGACGTCACAATACATAATTATAGAATCAGTTTCCGAAAAGGTCGATATCCCGGGTCAACATTAATTTGTAAATGGTGACTTTCTACCCATTAGGTACCCACATTCCATAGATGATAACACGATCGATCGTTTACAAAAATAGAACAATGGTGCAGACGAAAAGACAAGATTCTGCTGATGGAATGGGTGTACATTTAGACTTTGATTCCTCGCTTGACGCCATAAAAATACGTCTTTTTGTGTCTTTCTGGAACCTACAAATTGAATGGAACAGAACAAAGAATTAAGTATATTTACAGGAACTTTTTATCCGGAAATGCCATTACAGGAAAAGAGAGTATATATTTGGTATCCGAATATTCAAAGAACGGACTCCAAATTTCAGGTGTTTTACAAAATCTATAGTTAAGAATTTAAAGGAAAATGTTTCATTTTCATAATGTTGCCAGGAACCTCCATTTTATTAGGTTCCAATGCCAAATTTGCCCAAAGAATTCAAAACCGGTGTAGGGGTAAATTACAGAAAACAGAAATTGCCCACAAATGATTTATTGAGTAAAACTGAATTTTTTTATTGCCCAGCCCTTACTTTTGTATCACAATAATGTCGGCCATATTGTTTAATATCGCGGTCATATGCAAATTAATTAGCAAACTGGCCTTCATTTTGCCATATGTTTAAAGACAAAAATTTAGTGAAGCAAACAGACAGCGCGTTTCCACAGAGATCCCACAGGCAGTTGAGTATCCCCCATTGGGATAACATGTCCCACACACGACACTTTAAAACAATAAGCTGAGAGCAAAGCTGAATTTCTTTCAAGTAAAATAAAGAAATTTCTTTGAAATAGGAGCATTTTCCAGCATCTATGTATAAAATGCTGGATAAAAACACTCAAAAGTAACTCAAAGAGGTTCTGTTAGTCTCGTCAAGTGACCCACGAGAGTTTACGACAAAAATGCAATTCGAAAAAGATTCCCGCCAAACCATGAGGAACTTTTTGCTTAAAATGTTATATATTTTGTCAAAAATGCAACTTTCGGAAACAATTAATAACCCCGAAAGTTAAACAATACACAAAAATGATGAATTTTGGTTATTTACCGATGATTGAGCGTTTCATCTAAAGAAGGCAGAGAAAATTAAAAGCATGCCTGATTAATCCAGGTTTAACGTATTTTCTCTCAATGACTGTTTACTGACAAGACTGACTGGCTCTGGCTTGCTAAACAACTTCTGATAGTTCTAATACACTTCGGAAACAAACTGATAAATGTCCCCATGGACCTAATACCATTTCAATTTTATGATTTAAGGTACGGAGACAATGATTTTGAAAAGAGTTGAAGAGAATACCGAATAAGATTTCATTTCGTGGGTAAATATTAATGCCCTGTTTTCTGATATTTTGATTCGGTTAGAGACATCACATAATGCTGAGTCAGAAAATAGAAAAATTGTAACATGCTGTAAAAGGGGATATCCTGGCGTGGTTTTAATTTCGCGATTTTCACATACCTTTCGTACCTTTAAATAAACCCCTCGCGAAAATTTCCCTTTTACAGTATTTGTTGATATATGATTAAGGTTCTCCAAAGAAAAAACTGATGCACGAATTTATGAATATAACGGTGCAAAAAGATGTTCATATGATTCAATAATAAGAAATTAAACTTTTAGTTTTAGTTTTTGTTTTTGATTTTGATTTTATTTATTTATTTCATTTTGGCCATTGACACCACTGATATGCTGTCAGTCTGACCAAGAGAGTGTATATTTATCAATGTTTTTATTTTTAGCTTCTTGGATACTTTCTGAAGAATGCAGTCGATTCATCATATCCACATTGGAAGGTAATTTAGAATAATATGTAATGATTAATCTTATTATTTATTATTGATGTCAAAAATTGTCCAATTCTTTAACAACAGTCTTTACAGACCAGTAATTTGGCTGACGTCCTTGTTGCTCTCTTTCAAAATCTGTCCTGTACTGCAAGAAACGTTGTGTGTGTGAAAGAATGAAAAAATGCCAAAATGCATAATAAACAGTAAATTTTGTTATGTTGTACACGTGTTTCAAGAAGAAACTTCTCATCAGCAGTGTTAGAATAAAAAATATTGAAAACTATTAAAAAAAAACTTTGTTCGAACATAGTTCAAGTAAATCTAATTACATATTTGTCGTATAATATTTAGAAACTCTATCAAGCTAGAAAATAGAATGACACAGCAACTTAAATGGATGCATTTTACTCGTATTATCATATATATGTATATGAATGAAAAATTTTATCTTACTTTTAGAATCTACCCACCAATTGTCAACAAGTCCTTTGTATACAATAGGTAGGCTTGCTTAAGGTTAGTGGGGACACCTGACCCCAAAAATAATTCCGAATTCAAAATGGCTATTTTTTAAATATATTATTGTTGAATATATACCCTTTCTTTGGTATAAATATTGGACCACCTTTACAGGCGTTTTTCTGAGATAAATGGGGTCAAAGTCACCTCCCCCTGAATAATGGTCCGAATTCCCATTTACCCCCCTTTTGACCATATAAAAAAACAATTGTACATTGTTTTTGTAAAAAGAGTATTTGGATTATAAGTCTTTGTTGTTTTAAAGGTATTTCTAAAAATACATCCACTTCTGTCAATTCTTTTTACTACTATTCCCAGTTATGTGCACATTGAGGTTGGATTTTTATCACTTTTTGTCCCCTGGAGGGACATAAAAAGAGAAATTCAGAAAAACTTCCGAATTCAAAATTTCATTTTTTTACTTAAATATATACCTTTATACGATATCTTCAAAGTATAAAAAAATAGCGTAGCAAACCAGGCTTTTAAGAGAACTACAAGCATTCAAAGTTGACAACATTGCCCTTCTCCCCTGAAAAATTTTGCCATCACTAGAACAAAAACCGGAAGTGATGTCACTGGCTGTGCTTGTAGCACAAATACCAAACTAAAATAGTCATATGACTGTATACGGTCTTCACTTGACTAGAACAGGAAGTTGTAGGTTACACATGTCAAACCGGAAGTGGATACTTTCTTACCTCCTGTTAATCATAAATACAAAAATTTCATCTACAAATTAAAATTTTATGAAATATTGTATGATAGTTTGATACATGACCCAGCAGGAGTCCTATAGAGAGATAAAGGAGCATGCCTGACCGGAAGTAGTTTGTATTTCCAATTGGCCCATGTTTTGACCGGAATGACCTATTATGCTGCATAAAGATATATTTTGGATGACGTTGACTAAATGAATGAGTTGATATTTCTCATATTTTCTTGTTCCAAACTTCTAGGGAGTGATCTTTAAAAAAACTGAAATCAGCAGTGGCTTGTTCTGGCAGTATTTCTATCACATCTGCGTTAATTGTTGAGAAGGGGAAGACTGCTATTCTTGTTCTAGGGTGAATTCTCTCTTCCCACAATTTTCGAGTTTTTTTCCACTTTTCTTAACCCTTTGTGTAAATATTTACTTTTTTCACTACTATATCTCTATCTTATATAATTTTTATCAAAGTTATTTTACTTTTTGAGCACTTTTACTGTGTTAATTTATTATTATTTTCCGTTTTCTCACCTTATAACAAGTTTATTTCCATTTGTCATCATATACGAAGGAATTTGAATTTTTCCCGCCATTTTGCTGTTTCCATTTTGATATTTTAAAGACCAAAACTCGTATCAACAAGTAACCTTCCTGTCAAATTTCGGTCATTTTGGAGCAATTTGAAAATTTCCCGCCATTTTCTGTTCCCATAGCAACGGTCGCCATTTTGATGTTTTTAAAACCAAAGTTCGTTTCTGCACATGCTGAGTTACATTCCTGTCAAATTTCATTCCATTCTTAACTTTTTAAATTTTTTCCCGCCATTTTTATGGTTTAATCCCGTGACAACTGTCCTAACTAACCTTGAAATAAAACATACAATGTATATACTTGTATGCTGAATTATGTGATTTACCAACAAGAATTAGCCAAAGGACAAAAAAAAATATTCCAATGTCTATCAAATGGAATCCAAAATAAACATAAATAATTGGGGTAATAACAAAATTACCGAACAGAGTTGTCAATGACACAAAAAGACAAATCAAGTGGAAACCACCGGAAAAATTGTCGACTGAAATGGTCCTGACTTGGTACGTCCATTTCAAAAGAAATGGTAGGTTAAACCCGTTTTAATGATGCGCCCTACCTTCTCTTCCATTGCGACAGCGCCATTTTTTAACACTTAGACAAATTAATTAAAATCCATGGTACATGCTATTTTTCTAGTCCTGAGACCAAGGTTAAAGTTTGAAAGAGCATTTATTATATAGATAGCGGTGATTTATCGAGTTTTCTCAATCAAATAAATGTCATATTGTCACCGATGAAAATAAAGGATTTCTTGTCACTGGATGACGTCACAATATCTCTTCAATGCCGTCGTCAAGTAAACAACTAGCGTATTGAAATAAAAAAATAATCCACATCTAAAATCTCGGTTTTTGAGTAGAAAATGTATATAATAAAAAGCATAACTAATCGGCCGTCATGAATATCAATAAAAATGTCACTCGTGTCGATCAACGCAGTGGATTTAACTCGTTGCAGAACAAGTTCTGAAACTCGTTAAATCCTTCTGCGTTGTTCGGCACTCGTGACATTTTTATTGATATTCACGACGGTCAATTAGTTATACTATAAATATTTATCTCAAACAGATATCACAACAGACAATCTGTATCACAAACATCATCGACAAAAACAAAACTACAAATAACAGTGTGATAGGCAAGACAACAAAGATAAAACAAAAGCCGACGAACAACTGTCACCGCAATGGTCCTGACTTGAAATTTTTTTTATACGCCAAACCTCCACTTCCATTGCGGTTGTGTCGGGAAGCAAGTCAACAACAATTGCTATTGAAAGGTCGTAGACAGTTAAAAGAAATGATCATTCCTGTATTTAGTGTAAAAAGAGTTTTATGGTGGCTTTGAGTTGTTATTACTCCCCTTTGGGTCGTTGTGTCTTTGACACATTCCCCGTTTTCCTTCTTTTTTCTTTCATTCTTTCTTAGCTCAGAGTTCGGACCGAAACTTCAAATTTTTCAACAAGGACTGATATCTATTTAAGAATTTTTTTAATGATCGTATGAGACGGAATGTTTTAATTGATACTTGATTAATAAGGCGACCAGGGAGATAACTATGTCTAATGCGAAAGTATGTAGAATTCGTCAATAATCAACTGTGAAACATGCACTCCGTAGGCAGGAAAAGCTGAAATATTACAGTTCATGTTAAGAAAATTGATAATTTTGAAATTAAAATCGTCCCTTTTGTCGATCATTTTAGTACTGATATGACCATTTTCGACAGATTCTATATGCAAATCCAAAAAAATGTAGCTCTAACGGTTTTCTGTCGTTTCCTTTATTTCTAGTTCTTGCAGATACCTTAATGGTGTCCATTTAGCAAAAGACAAAAACAAACTAAGCAAGTGACAAAAATTGAGAATAGAAAAAGGACATCAATTCCAATCAGACATACAAAAGGAAAACAATACGGTAACATGGCGCATTGCATTTGCGCCAATGTTTTGAAAAGTGTGATCTTTTATTTGAGCCACAAGCTTGTATTTTATTTGTGCAATTTCCCAGGTTAAAATGTTACAGGTAGATTTTAAGGGATTTGGAAGTGGAAACAATATTTAATTTACAATTTAATATTTTGATTTTTAAATATATTATTGAAAAATATTTTATTTATTATTCAAATATTCAAAAATTAATATATAATATATCTAAGATGTGTAAAATTTTCACTCCCTGGTTTGTTAGATCATATAAGTTGCGTCCAAATTAAACAGGTTAAGCAGGAAATTTACATTCTATTCATTCAATCCCGAAGTGGTGCTTTCATTGGTTGTGTAAATTATTCTTTATCTTTATTTACTATGTGTTTTTTGCCCTACTGAACCTTCAAACATTATTGATTTTACATTGTTACGATGTAGAATAGTGCTCTTATACTGCATATGTTAGTTGAAGCGTTATACTTAAATATATTGCTCGAAATCGTTCTTCAACCTACCAACGTTGAGCAAGGCAAACAGGTAATTTTAGCAAACAGAAGATGTTAAAGTATTTTGCTTTTATCTGTACTATTTACCTGTATTTGATGCAAATGCAAAGTTCTTATTTTGACGCATATATAGTACAGTTTTTGGCGCAAATGGAATATTTTTTGATGCAATGCACCGACGGTAACAATTACCTAGGAAAATACTTTTGAATGCTAGTAGTAGGGTCTGTAAGTCTCGTCAAATTTTGGTTGGGACTTCCGGGTACATAATTTGTACCCGGAAGTTACATTTTTAACAGACAAATATGACGTTTTCAGCAATCAATAAGGACGTCATAATCTCACAACGTCATATTTTGGCGGGAAACGTTTTCAAATTTGAACAAATGTTGAATTTTATCTTGATTTCTCGGTGTCACATGACGAGACTTACAGACCCTGTTGAAGTTTGTAAAGTAAGTGGGAACTACTGTAAACCAAGAAAACAACCGTCCAAAGATAATGACAGCATAGGAAACACAAAAAGTATACATGTTTATGTTATTTCAATCTTGCTTTCAGAATCAACAGACCAACAATCAACTAGTCCTTTTCAACAAATGGACACAACGGGTAAAATTGGTTTCAATATTAAACATGGATGTAGCGTTGTCCGACATTTAGCAATGATTTAAGATCAAACAAGTGATAGGGCCGTCTTGAACTTAATTCGAGGTAAAAAGCTTATTGTTGAAGGCCTCAATATGACTTCAAGATTATATCGATCGATGCTGGATCATATTCTTTGTGTCTGAGCACATTTCGACGATCTGCTGGTTCAAATACCACTGCTCAAAATGGGCGTCTTGCTCTGATCCCAGCATCTCGTAAGTGGTTTCTGACTGTCTGGTCCAAAATTTTACGCCTTCTAGGAATCAACAAACAAATAGATGTGACTGTTGTTAGCCGTAACCGGATATAGCGGTTTTGGGTGCCAGTTGTCACCTTGGATGGACTTACTTTTTGTGACTTTGGCTTCTTCGGTGGATTGCTGCCATCGGTACCTGCTCCAAAGTCGAGATATAGTACTCCGGATCAAACTAAAACATATGTCTGTAAATCACGTGCTTCCAATCGATCGTTGGTATTGTTCTGTCGGTTCTCATTTAGACGTAGCATAACTTGACCGTTCAATGTCAAGCAATTTAACTGATTTCGAGGCCGCCAACCTCTGTCCTCATAGACCATAGTCTTTGACCATAGTAATTGAGAATCGAACTGTCAGCCAAAAGAACAGAAATCCAAAGCAATGACTGCATCAGAAACACGCACACAAAAACAAAGACATCACATAAGTACGGCACAGGAAAGAAAAAGGGGAATACGCTTACTGATGAACAACACGGATCCAGTTAAATTCATAGTTGAAATCAAGTGTATCGGTAAATGACTTGTAAGACATCCTCCATGGAGTGAATCATCATTCCATTTCGAAGCACCTGACGAAACTTCCAGCACTTTGCGGGGTTTCACACTGTTGTGCTTAAGTTTTGTTACATTCTTGTTTATGAATAAACAACGAAGGGATATGGAGTAAATAGAAATGAGACACAGTCGCCACAAAACATGGTAAATCAAGCAATGGAACAACGCTTTTATTGTTGTTCTCCATCCTCAAGTCACCATGAGGACTTCAACAATGAGGTTTGCTCATACCTCATTGTCAATTTAAGATGGCCCCTTGCACCGGATTCGAGCATTATTCATTGCTTTTTGTACCACAGTATCCCTGCGGAGCAATTGTTATTTCAAGCCTCCCAGTTAAGTTACCGGCCACTTTTTCCGCACGAGTGCATTTAGTTACCGGCAACTTCCTTCGCACGAGTGCACACGTAATTTTGAAAATCTTAATGACGGCACATCATTATAGATTTCAAAAATGCTGCAAGATTCCAGGCTCGAACGTTGCAATTGAGCGTTTAACGTAGTTTCGAATATTGGCAACCGAGAACCTTACGCACTATGCAACGGAGACCATATGAAATATTTGTTAATTTTTTTTGTATTGATATCTTTTAAATTGCCTTTGAAAAAGGTTCAAAAAACATACTTTTGAGCACAGAGAAATTTAATACAGTTTGAAGTTGTCCATAGTTTTCATACCTTTGGCTGACGTTTTAACGCATTGAGCTTCTTCCCACAAAAATCCCATTTAGTACCCTTGAAATTTAATATTATATCTCTAATCATTCTTTACGCTAAATTAAATTTCGCTAAAGCGTTTATTATATTTAGCTGAGATCGAACCTCTTCTTCATCTTACCACCCAATGTGGTTTTGTGACCAACGCCTCGTACCATTATACCACGGAGCAGACACTTCTAAATACTTATACTTAAAATGAGAATGAAAAATGCATGATACTTCATTTAAAAATCGAAAAAGAAATTTATTACTGTGGTACAAGTTAAATACCGTACATTTTAAACAAGAGAAGTGTTATTTAATAAATCTGAATGTCATCTTTTTTCACACTCGACGATTCTGCCTTCACCTGTGTGCTCGTGCGAAAAAAGAAGCCTCCAAGATTTAATATATAACACTTCTTTTGTTTAAAATGTACGGTATCTGACACATGTCGAGCAACGCTACATCCATGTTTGTTTGTTTTATTTTCGTCATGTTATTTGGTTAACATCTTTTGTGTTATTAATTTTTGGTTATGTATTTTCTTTTTTTTTTTCATTTTGTATTCGTTTGCCGATGTATTTAATCACGGAAGTATATTCTGAATTTATGAAAGTTTAAAACCATATACGTGTAAAAAGATATATTCTTGAGTTCAGATATATTCAAAACTCCGTTACATAATTCAATGTGTAAAACAGCTACTAAATGATCAACGTGCGTATAATTTACTTATATGAAAATACACTCCGCAACAAAGAAACGCATCACTAACGTGCATTTCTCTGTACCTTAAAATTCAAAAGCACATATCTGTCAAAAGACTTGTTGGAACATCTTAAAACTTTAACACATTGTTTCTCATATCACAGAGATAAAATTCTTGAAAAATGAAACATTTTCCTTTTGTCGAATTAATTTTCTTAAAAAACCAATTATTTACCAAAAAATGTCAAAAATGATTCCAAATGATGAAATTTTCATTTTTTTTTTGCTCTTATCTTTAAGATGTGAAGAAAATTTACTGTTTTTGTAACTGAAGACAATACTTCTGAACAAGCCAATTCTGTGGAGAGCAATTCTTTTACTTTTGTTTTCTTACACATTCAAAAGAAGCCGTTGCTGTAACTTTAAAATGAGATTTTTTTTTTAAATTTACTTGCTTGATCTCATATTAAAAATTAAGAAATACATAAAAAGGAACGACATTGCTAGAATATTTAGGGAGCCTTACAACATTAAACAAGTGGTTCGTTTCTAGTGTTGTTGAGTATATATTTATACAGTTTCAATCTTGCTTTCAGGATTAACAGACCAACAACCAACTAGTCCTTCTCACAAAAGGGAAACAAAAGGTAGGCATGCTTGAAATAATCCAGATAATGCCTGTCTGCATATAAATTATTATTATCGAATTAGAATTAGCCAATAGACTGTAAAACAAATTAAGCAACAAAGCTACCCTTTTAATGCAATATAAACTAAATAGATGGAAAGAGTTTCAACAAAAACGACTTATAAAAAAGACAGAAATCACACATAAAAACAAACAAAACACACAAAATTAAAATATAAATGAATCTGTGATCACGAATTACCAAGAATAACAAGCTCGTGGGTTATGTGCAGGGTATTAACTTGCTGTAATACAATTTTGTGAAATCTTCAGTGTTGGAAACATGAGTGCTTTGTTTTTAAAAACGTGAAATGAATAAGGCGTCGCCATGTTTTGTTTAAAATTGTGAAATGAATAAGGGGTCGCCATTTAGGAGATAACTGTATTGTATTTGAAGATTTGGAGGCATCAATTGGGGATTTGATGGTGGCAAATTGAGTTTACTGGCGACGCGTTAGCGGAGCCAGTAAACGGATATTTGCGACCATCAAATCCCAAATTGATGCCTCCAAATCTTCAAATACAATACCGTTATCTCCATTCTAATGTAGTTTTAGACTTTAACAATGTTTATTACATCAATTATTATTGAAATCAACATCAGATGGGCGAATTGCAATATTACTCCACGATAAATATAGCACCAATATGTGATCATCAATAAATTATTTATTTTCGTTTGGATTTTAAATAAAACTAGAAATTTAAATATGTAAATATAAAATAATTCAGTTTTTTTCAAAACAATAAACATTTGGCATGAACGATTTTTTTAATTTCAAAATCAAAAAGTGTATGTCATTTTACCAAGCAATATGGCGCCGAGAGTCGGATTTTCCGACTGCCGACTGCCAGTGAGAGAGAAAGGATATTTGTGATTTATTGAGGATTACTAGATTTGGAAATATGGTAGCATCACATTGACATGTGAGTTGTTTCTGTTGACTGTATCTAGGAACGGTTGAACAGACGGTTAGTTGGTGAGTTACGTGTCAAAAGCGTGATAGTCCATCACTTGTGTATTCGGTCTCGGAGATGGCAACACGATTCGTGGGAAGTAAAAATTTCTGTAGGCCTATAAGATATTCAGAGGCACCGCCAAATCAAATGGATCATTGTACGGATATTTACAGATTTCCATCAAATTCAAGGACAATGATTTTTTGGAGTGTCAAGGCTAAACGTCTGGGAAATGTTCATGGGTTAATTTCGAATTTAACATGTTTAACTCGGGACATTTGTCGGATGCCACACAGCCGATTTGCATCTTGGAAAGGATTGAGGATGTTAACTAAACTTTCTGGACTTTCTGGTAAGTAGTATCAAAAGGCCGATTCTGCCACATCATGCAAAATCCTGCATAAAAATCCCTACCTCGAGGGCAAAATGCAAACAGAAGACATTCCTATTGAGCATGGGGTTAATACAAGAATTATGTCTTTCGTACACAATGGATTCGTCGAAATCTCCCAAGATGGAGGTGACGACTTCATCAGCGAAGAGGCCTTCCAGGAAAAGATGAAGGATCAGAATCATGAAGCCCTCAATTGGAAGAATTTGCCCACAGGGGTGATCTATAAGATCTCGGAGGTGGCGGAAGTGGACGGAAAATTTGGCAAAAGCAAAATCCTCACTCTGAAAAATCGAGAAGGGGAGATCATCAAGGTATGGGCCTGCCCCACGCTGAACAAAGAGAAGGACCCCTTGCAAGGAGCTTTCGTCCGGAGCACTGGATTTAAGCTGAGCAAGAAATCTAATCAGCAGTATCTCTCATACGACTTGGTGAGGAAGTAAAAAAAAAAAACTTGGGGTGGGGTATAAATTTTTTTCCATCCGACTGGATGGGAAAAATTCTATACGGGCTAGGGAAATTTTTTATATGAGGCTTAAATGGAAAAAAACGCCTCATAGCGTTCGATCCATCGCCTCCCAACGCCCTATAGCGTT
>MJUU01006490.1:0-12797 GCA_002080025.1 Modiolus philippinarum
CACACCTACTTCAGCTTCGTACTTAGATCTGTTAATATACATTGATGACGATGGACGTTGAAATCTAAGCTATATGACAAACGTGATGATTTTAACTTCCCAATAGTGAAATTTCCCTTTCTGAGCAGCAATATACCTACCTCTCAAGCCTATGGAGTGTACATTGTACATTTCACAGTTGATTCGTTACTGTCGCGCATGTAGTTTATACAGCGATTTTTTGAATGGAGCAAAAGCACTGTCCCAAAAGTTGCTTAGTGAGGGATTTGTTAGCATTTGTTGCTTTCATCCCTTCAGAAATTTTATGGCCGTCACCATGATATCATTGCCGGATATAACGTTCTGTGTCCCAAATGAAAAAGGACATTTTCAGCTAGATTTCACGTCTTCACGGATTTGACATAACCGGTTTTGACTCAACCCTGGATTGACTCACTGATAGTGTGGCGGGTGCCGCTAGCGGAGCAGGACATGCTTACCCTTCCGGAGCACCTGATGTCACTCCCTGTTGTCATGGGAGTTCAGACTATGAGTGCCTTAGTTTTTAATGTCGTTTTTTATTTCCGTGCTTGTAGCCGTCTCACGTCCTTGTTTTGTCTTGTTTTTCTCTGTTGCCGTTTTTGCCATGTCTTCGGATTTCGATTTTTGTAGTCTTCGCTTCCCTTGTTCCTTCGGTATTCTACTGCCGTTGTTATCTCTTTGCACGAAGACGAATTTTCCTAATCTTGTGAGTATCCTGTTAAAATCGAAATTATTAAACGCAGCCATGGTTATATCATTTTTAACACGAGCTTGCACTTTATGGCGACAATTTAACCCTCGCTTGTCTCTTGTGGTAAAAATAATATAAATATATGGCTACTGTAAATAATTTTCAAATTGAGAAGCGATCTGCTTAAGAAGATAGACCGAGGGTATGGGATATAATAGGAAAAATGAAAGGGTATGGAGTGAATGTACGTGTGACAAAAGCGCAAACGATACTTAGAAAACTCCAATTTATCAAGGGCAGGGCTTTTATTCCTGTCTACATCTTGATGTCGCCTGTTTGCACTGATAGAAAAAAATATAATGAAATGTTCTATTTAGAAAGGTATGAACTAAACTTCAAAGTTGTAATATTGCTTTTGTTTCACACAGCAAATGATTAAAATTTTACTTGAGAAACATTCACTGTGTTATTTATACCACACTGATTAACTCTACATTTTTCTTGTATGATACCTTAAAATAATGAAAACAACATGTGTTTGTGAAACACTACATAAGCCCCCAGATTCTATAGTAAAATATATGAAATTATCCAATTCAACCCCTTTTTGACCTTTGTGACCTCTTGTCCATGTTTGAATACTAAAGTGATTACAAAAGGTTTTCCAAATTTCACCTTGGTACTGTTTGAGGGTTAGAGAAGTTACATGTACCATGGTTCTCAATTGGTTTTGTCTCAGGATTAGAAAATGACATTGGCCAATCAGTAACTTAACAGATCTTTCAAAATCATATGCCTCACTGACGGTGTGGCAGGTGCTGTATACAGAACAGGACATGCTTACCCTTCAGGAGCACCTTATGTCATTCTGTTTTTTGAGAGTTCACAGTGTTAGTGCTTTAGTTATTTGTGATGTATATGTAATGTTCGTATGTTTTGTTGGCATGTGGTGTCTTTGGTATTCCGTCTTCTGGTGTTTTTGCTTTTGCCTTGTCTCTGGACTTTGATTTGTGTAATCTTGTGATTTGCTCCTTCGGTATTCTACTGCCATTATTTTGTCCATATTTATTTTCCTCTTGACTAAATCTATCGCCTGCAAAGTATCAAAAGTCTATCTTACAATGTATTTG
This sequence comes from Modiolus philippinarum, assembly GCA_002080025.1. NCBI lineage: Eukaryota > Metazoa > Mollusca > Bivalvia > Mytilida > Modiolidae > Modiolus > Modiolus philippinarum. The sequence continues at coordinate 1,843 of MJUU01006490.1, forward strand.
TTTTAACATGCAATAAGAAACCTAAAAATAGACTGCATCATTTGGCTTCCTTTTGGCCTTTTGTTTCTCAAAACTAGTAAATACTACATCAAATCTGTCGACATACTACTGTTGACAAATTTTACTAGCAATAACATAAAGCAATTTCCGTCTCAATGGGATAAATGATAAAGATTCTACAGTCAAATATAAGAAACAGCCAATTTAACCTCTTTTTAACCTCTGTGACCTTGACCTTTGACCTGACCTATTTTTTCCTACATATTAACATTTCTCTTGACTAGACCCGTACACTTGCCAAGTATTAAAAGTTTATCATAGTTCAAAAGTTATAGCAAAGGTTAAAGTTTCGGATGCACAGAACATAAATAATATGCCCCCATCCTCGATCGGGAGCATAAATATATGGAAGTCCAGATTTTTTGCAAGGGGTTAATATTAATTAAATTATTTGTAAAGAGAGATCATTAAGAGGATATAATTTAGCATTTCTATTGATTTGTACAACCTCAAGAAATGGCACAGTAGATTTTCTAAAAATTTAATATATCATAGATATACCAGTTACCTTTATATTTCCAAATTTGGTTAGAAATCAATCGAATAGTTTTATTTCAGAGGTATTTGATATCGAACACAATGGAGTAAAGTTTAGGGATACATAATTCAGAACACCCATGTTTTCAGCTCAAACTATTAAAATTTCTTATCATACTTCTTTTTTACTTTCAAAATTGTTTATACTTAAGACTTTAAGGCATTTGAATTAAAACTATATTATAAACAGCTTAAATTAGAGCTAATCATGCATACTGAAATGTATTGCTAATCGGACTTCTGCTTTGGGGAAGCGGGGCATCTTTCGGGAGCCCTACACAGTAAAAATTGTCAAAAATTGTTAATATTTTGTATTTTGTATGAATATGTATTCATTAAATAATTCAAATATTGAAGTTTTTTTTAATTTTAGGCTTTCTGAGGTGTATACCCTTAAATGATAATTAATTAGTGATATCATACTATGTTGTAAACAAGTACTCGCGTCTTAAATAAAGATCCTCTTTCAAGATTGAGGGAAAAATATATCTTCCCTCGAGATAGTAAAATTTTGATTTTCAACACGCGAGCTTTAGCAAAGTGCTAATATCCAAATTTTACTATCGAAAGGGAAGAAATATTTTCATCTCACGACATATCTGAATGGATTTTTTTTCTCCCATGAAATGTGTGTAAAACGCGAAAAAAATAAAATGGTGGGAAATCTCTCGCTGAAATTTAATCAACGTCCGTTGGTTAGAAAAGTCGCGTGCAAATTAACCAACTACTGAGAATTGGAGAAATTATTATATAACTCTCAAAGTGTTTGTAATCACCAGAGATCAGCGAACATCGTATCTTTTTCATTCCCTTTTAATGTTTAAGAATGAAGTAAGGTGATGTTTTAGAAAAAAGATTGTATAACTTTTTAAGATTTCGCGAGTTTATCCATTAAATACATCTTATCACATAACATCAAATTTTCTGGTCAACAAAGATTTCAGTAGCTCGTTCAAGATCAGGAAGCAAAATTTCCCTGTCAAAGTAACCAATAAAGTCACCATGTCATACTAAGGTAAAAGTCTAAGATAATTTTTCCCTGCCATTTTAAAAATGTGAAATATCTTTAAACCAATGTTAGTGTGTTTAACAGAATTGCTTCTCTTTCCATCTAAAATCGTATGTTTTCTTAATTTCGCTCTGCTACATTCTTTAAGAATTTTAAAAATTGCTATCTTTTTTTATTTCTGAGAAAAACTCATTAACTTTGAAAAATATTGACCAATCAAAAAATATCCACTGTAACATGTTTTGTCCAATTACATGATTTGATTTTGCATTATCATAAGGACAAAGTTCGTTCCAAAAGAGTGAAAAATAGTCATACATTTTAACTTAATCAAAATGTGATAGAAATACATTAAATTCAGGATATTTTCTCAAAAAATAATGTTAAATTCAAAATAAAAACATTCTGAGAAGCTTGTTGAAATATAACAATTTTTTTCTTCAGATATTGGATTTCCCTTTTGAGCTCACATGGCTATGCCAGGGTGATATTTTGTCATCACTTGGCGTCTGTAGTCCGTCCGTCCGTCCGTTGTTACCTCACTTTCAAGAATCTTCTTCTCTTAAACCGCTAGGCCAAGTGGAACCCAACTTCAACTAGGATATCTAGTTTAAAATTAAAAAGTCCGAGGTCAAACAACATGACCACCATAACTAAAAATAGTAATAGAGGTAGATTGCAGTTTTTGGCAAATAACTCGAAAATCATAGCAGATATCAAAAATGTTCAGCATGATAAGATCTACGTGTCCTGTGATTTTCAAATTGTTTGATTTTAATGCTGCTGATGAGAGGTTACTCCTTGAAACACGTGTACAGCATAACAAAATTTGCCATTTTTATGCAACTTTGGTATTTATTATATTTTGAAACCACTGGGCCGATGCCACTGCTTGTGGACCCGAGTTCCATTAGGGTATTCACCAGCCCAATAGTCAGACTTGTATTACTTTGCGTTTTATAGAAATTTACTGTTTTTATCAAAATTCTAACCACTTAAAAATTACTGAGGCTTCATTCCGTGTATGGTATTCGGTGGATGTCCTTGGTACTGAATTTGGCTACCTATTACGATATTTTTGGTAATGAGTACTTCTTTTTCGACTACGTTTGGATTATGGTTTGGATTATTGTTTGATTTTAATGCTGCTGATGAGAGGTTACTCATTGAAACACGTGTACAGGATAATGAAATTTGCCCTTTTTTATGCAACTTTGGTATTTATTATATTCTGATGAAAATCTGATTCCCCGCTTTAGAGGCATTGCCATTTTTCCGTAAAATTTTCAAAATGTTGATTTTTTTTTAATTAAAATAATATAACAGATAGAGGCTAAGTTTATATTGCAAAAACATTCAGCATATCAAGATCAACATACAAGACGATTTTGAAGAAAATCTAAATACCCAAATACAAGCTATTGCCGTTTATTAGTTAAATTTTTCGTTATTCTATGTATTTTTTCCTATATTTGAAAAATAGTTCCAGATAGAGGTATATTAAGACGGCCTGTAACATCCCATTTAAGAAACGGTAATATTATTATTTAAGTCTTTATCAGGGTGAAATGATTAATTATTTATCATAAAGACACCAGAAAACTTCTCTTAAAACACAGTATACGCTGTTGAAAAAATTTTGTGGGCTAAAGTTTGATTCAACAAAAAAATGTTTAATTTAGATTAATATGTGGTCTTTTTCATATCAACCCAGCTATCATCTCGAGATTCCCATGAAGCCAGGGCGGTGCGATTATAACCGAGACAATATTAAAAACGTCATGTTTTGTCTTGTTATAGCATACATTTAGATATCAGTCATAAACGGTCGTATTGACACATGTAGAATTAGCTAGTGTTTCATTTATTATTTAATAAAACATATCGGCAATCGAATACCGAAAGCAAAACATGCAAAAGGGTAAAATTTGAAAATAAAAATCAAAGTCAACGGTAATTCAGATTCAACACAAATGGTGACCACATAAAATAAACAAAAGAAAAAAAAACAAGCAAACAATGAAATGGAAGTGTGAAATCCCACAAAAACTAAAAGTATCACCCACACGAGTATGTATAATCTGTCCTGGAAAGATATAGCTAAATCAACAGTTTTCGTCTTAAGATTTATACTTTAGTTTATCATGTTTATCTTATAAAAATTTATTATGTATTGATTCCAAAGTTTCCCAATAGTAGTTGTTTTCAATACTAATTACTCTAAACAAATATTAATATATATATTACGCCGGCGTCAGTTAATATTAACCCGATTGTGTATTGCATTTTCTTAATTTCGATCACCTTCCGGGTATTTGTAAATAGATTTCTACTTGTTGTAAAATGACTCTAACGTGAACACATCTAACGTATGCTGCTAACCCAACGCCATTTTCTCCATTTGAAATGTTTGGTTTCCCAAACAAACATGTACTAATAATAAAGCATTTTTGTTTTGCCAAAGGACACGTGACTCCGTGTAAATCTGTTTTTCGTTTGCTATTTAGAATAGATTCTCAAAATAGATTACGAAAATAAAAGCGAGTCAATATCGTTTTTACGCAGACCCGAGAAATGAAACTGAAAGCGAAGTCGATTCAATTCGATTTTTAATTGAATTATTATCATGTGACAGGTTTTCGTCCAATTAAATAAAACTATTATAATCAGTATGTAATAATCAGTTTTAAGTGTCTACTTATTTTAACGAAAGACATATGATTATAATTATATATCTCTGTGTAAGTAAAATAGAACAAAACATGTGTTGCGAAGCAGCTCTCGAGGTCAAAAACAAAATGTTTATCAACTATGAATTTTTACGAAGTCAATAATATGTTATATATTTCAAGCAGGTCTATATTTGACAAAAAGTCCTTGGACATATTGACAGAATAAAACGTCCATCATTTTTATATTACATATGTAGTTTTATGATATTTCATTGCATTTTTCTGGGGTAAAATTTTGTCATCACACCGGGATTTAATTTGAAATAGATCCTATATTAGTAGGCGGATGTGAGATCCTATATTAGTAGGCGGATGTGGGTCTGCCTCCAACTAGATTGGGTTACATGATTGCTCATAGGATCATTTCTCTTATATTTGGAAATAAAAAACCTTTAGCAAGCCTTTTTAATAATGTGTTCACGTGAAGTGAGTAATAAAAACATGTGACAACTGTTACATTATACATTTTTCATTGATTTCAGTGGTTAGTTTTATTTATGTTATATTACTTTCTGGTTCGATTTTATGTTTATAGTTTTCACTAAGAAAGGCCTTATGAAAAAAATATTGTTAAAAATCTTGGAAAATGCTTTACGGATTTAAAGAAGATATTAAATGTAGGGGCGGGCACCCCTTGACCCATCTTTCAAAATTCTGTATTGTCGTTTTCTCACCTTTCAAGATTGAGGTCATCGGGAGTTAGAAGTCTACCTGCATTGGGGTTTATTTGCATGTTTATTATACTACAGGGAAACGGGACAGATAAGGGGAGGTTTGGGTACCCATAAACCGGTTTAAATCAACCACTGGCTTTTGCAAGTGCCGGTACCATATCCGGCTCCTCCAGTTATTTTACATAATTAAATATACCGAAGTTACTTTGTATTTAGTTTCTGTACGTTGCCATGTCCACAACTTATGTTTCCACAGTGCATATCAAATCAAAACATTTACAAACCCATAAACCAAATTATGCGCAAAAGATGAAAGAGAGCTATATGTAATTACCAATAAAATATACATAGAAAAGCCAAAATCAACTAAAGATATACTGTTATGCAAGAGGGAAACACTAGTTTGAATCAAAGGAGTATGATGAGTTCGGCTATCAAATTATTTTTTTTTATTTATCTAGTGTTGCACAATTATTAAGAAATCTTAAGTTAATTTGGTCGTAACTGTGATTCAAGATTCATTCTTTCTCAATATAGGGGTGAGCACTTCTGTTCACTTCCTAGGGAATTCCAATGGTCATTGCTGTTCAGTCGCTATCGAACACATCTGCTACCGGTTTAGATAACACAATATCGAAGTTACTGTAAATTTAGTTTCTGCACATAGGCATTTCGACATCTTATGTCTATTCAGTGCAGATAAAATTTAAACATTTAGAAGACCATAAACTCAAAGATGTTAAAAAATACAAAAATACCAAAGTTGCAAAATGAACAGTAAAATTTTGTTATGCTTTACGCGTGTTTCAAGGAGTAACCCCTCATCAGCAGCATTAGATTCAAATAATATGATAGAGAACAAATAACCAAACATGACCTAAATGGATTGCAAAAATCAGCTAAGGACAGAGCTTTGCATGCCAAAGATACTCCTTAGTTTAAAAAAAAAAGCAAAAATTTTGATATTGCAAGTTTCCAATCGGCTTTCAGTTCAGTACCTGAGTACTGAATACTCGGCTGGTGAATGCCGTCGTGGACTAACAGTCTACCAGCAGTGGAATTGACCCAGTGGTAAATTTAAATTGTCTGTAAATTTAGTTTCTGCGTACGGCACCTTTTTAACCCATTGTTTCTTTTTAAAAACCTGTACCAATTTGTAGTTAACAATTTTCCGGTAGTTTTACACCTGCTTTATCTATCTTTTTGTGCTTTCGGATTTCGGCTTTTGACATTTCTGTTCAGTAATTTTGTTATTACCTCCAATTTAAATACAACCTTAGTCAAACTATCCACATAATCATTTAACATTTTAACTCATTTAAGTACTAATACATTGAGGGTTCAGGCAGTGAGTGGACCATCAATTTTTTGAACTTAACCATTTTTGGTCTAAATACCTCTATTTGGTCCTTAAAACATATCCTGGAAGGTTTTTATATACATTACTGCGTAAAGTACTTAGACAATTCTCGACTGGTTTTATACAATGGAAATTTCCCCCGTACTTTTTCCCGTACGATGTAACCAAATCTCAAATGATCATATTTCAAAAAGGTAAAAACAAACAATTTTTTTTTCAAAAGAGCGTTTTTTTTGGTTTTTTTTTGTTTTCTTTTTTTTTGGGGGGGGGGGGGGTTATTATTTCGATGTTCAAGAGATTGCGTTTATTTACTCATTTGTCACATCTCTTATGCTATCTGCCTAATTCTAAGATAGACTGGGTATATTTTTTAAAAATTTGAAAATAACTTTTTACATAAATCATGTTTAAATGTTTTAGGTAATGGGCTGATATCACTATCCGTGCACCCCCAACTTCCCATCTAGTCCGATATTTTTCAGTCCTCCTGTATCCCTTCTTCAAAATAAAACATGTTAACACGAACATAACCTGCACGCATAGACAGTATAGGGCCACTTTAATAGTACGCCACGAAAAATTCTTGTATTTTCGTTTTAACCTAAGTTTCATCTTTTAAGCTCCATAATTGTTTAATGATTGATAAGTAATATGTACTGAAACTTGGTACCAAATTAAAGCTATTTAATATCCCTTACAATGAACTCAAGTTTGGGCACTTTACACCATTCTTATGATCTGGGGATACAAAAAATGTATCCCTCCCCCTGTTAAAAAAATGCGAAAATGACGTTTTTAGGCTGTCAATTCCTTTCAGATAAACAACCCTCGTCATTTGATCTAGTTTTTATGTCTAACTTATCAGATGTGATGCAGTGTTTTAAAATAAAACCATTAAAATCCGTAAAATTTTGATTTTCGGTATAAAATTTTTGAAAAATGGGAATTTTCGGAATTTAAGATTTTTTCATAATTTCGACTTTCTGACTTTATGGTCGTAAAAATCTGAATATATATTTAGTAATTCCCGATGTAATAATGATTTATGATATATTAGCAACAAATCGTGTGTACACATTTTAGTTTCAACCGTATTGTAGGTTCAGAAATGTCAAAATTGGCACCCCTCCCCCTAAAATTAAGGGAAAATATGAAATATTCAGGCTCTAAATGATAAAAAAAATAATGTTTTATTGGAATTCTAGTGTGTATTTCACTAAAACTGACATGCAGAAGATCATTTAAGTAGATTTAAACCTTTTAAAAGGTCTCTTTTTGACTCTTCTGCTCGAAATTGTATGCAAAATGGGAATTTTCCGTTTTTTCAGAATTTTTTTGTTTTTTCTTTGAGATGCAAATACTTCATAAAATTGATATATAACTTGAAAATGTTGATGAAATATCCTTTCATTATATTTAAGCCATTAGAAAATATCCTTTTGAATATATTAGACTAACTGCGGTCTCATAAATTACAAAAATATTACCCCTTACCACAAATATTCAACACAATTTATTTTATTTTAATTCAGCTTGAAAAGCTTAAACATTGTATAAAGGTCCAAAAACATATCATCTCACACACCAAAATACACAGAGACTTCCATATATCACAAATAAGATCATGTGCGTGGTTATGGGCAGTTATACAACAATTCAACTTTGAATATTGTAAAATTCCGAAATGCTGAAAATTCCCATTTTTCACGGAAATCGCCCACTTATAATTTTACCCATATTTTGGCGTAAAAATTGCATACTGCGATATATTAAATGCATTATTTTAAGAGAAAGTAAAACATTAGTATGTTTTGTTCATATATATGTACAGACAGGCATTTTCTGGGGATTTTAAAGCATCATTTTCTTGGGGTAGGGGTAAAATTTTCAGTATTTAGAGTCTCATTGAACACTACTTGTTCTTCTAAACATTGTTTTAAGATTACTTATATGTCGGATAGAACAATAAATTGGCATATTTGCGAAAAAATCCTCCAGATTTGCCGCATATAACTACTTAAAAGGGAATTTTGGAGAAATCTGAAATGATGAAAATTCCCATTTTTCATCAATTCTGTACAAAATATTGAGTTTAACCTGACAAGTGGGGCTTAAAATGACAAATAATGATAGAATTAATGCAACATTGTTATATGCAATGCAGGTTTGGCGTGTTTTTGGTAATTTTCATGCGAATATAGTAAAAAAATTAACTATTACAAGATTTTCGGTATTTGGAGTCAAAATAAACACTTCTTGTTTTTCTAACCAATGTTTTTAGACAACTTATGTATCGCTTAGAACAATCAAATGGGATATCTGCAGATGAATCTTGCATATTTGACATATATTACGTTTTAACAATGAATTTGGAACAAATCCGAAATGTTGAAAATTCCCATTTTTCATCAGTTTGGGCCAAATATTGAGTTTAAGTCAACAAATGGCTGTTAAAATGTAATTCATGCAACTTTGTCATATATAACACACATTTTGCTTGTTCTGGTTATTTTTATGCGAACATAGACAAAAAAATTGACAATTTTAGGGAACATTTGTTTGGGTAGGGTAAGATTCTCTGTATTCAGAGTCACATTTAACACCCCTTGATATTCTAAACACTGTTTTAAGACAACTCGTGTATCGCTAAGAACAATAAATTGGCATATCTGCACATATATCCTCCAGATTTGCCATATAACGTGTTAACAGTGAACTTAGGTCAAATCTGAAATGTTGAAAATCACCATTTTTCACCAATTTCGGGCACAATGTTGAGTTTAAGTCAACAAATGCTGTTAAATTACCAAATCAATATGTAATACATTCAACATCGTCATATTCAACACACATTTTGCGTGTTTGAGTTATTTTTTTTTTGCGAAATACAAAAAATACCGATGTTGCATAAAAACTGTAAATTTCGTTATGCTGTACACGTGTTTCAAGGAGTTACCTCTCATCAGCAGCATAAATATCAAATAATATGGAAAGCCATAATCCAAAAGTTGTCACAAAAGAAGTACTCATTACCAAAAAATCGAAATAGGAAGCCAAGGACATCTATCGAGTGCCATACACGGAATGAAGCCTCAGAATTTTTCAGTGGTTAGAATTTTGATAAAAACAGTAAATTTGGATAACACGCAAGGTAAAATTTTCATGTCAGACAAGTCTGACTATCGGGCTTGTGAATACCCTCGGGGACCTCTGGTCCACCAGCAGTGGCATCGGCCCAGTGGTTCAAAATGCAAAAAATACCGATGTTGCATAAAAACTGTAAATTTCGTTATGCTGTACACGTGTTTCAAGGAGTTACCTCTCATCAGCAGCATTAATATCAAATAACATAGACAAAAAATTGAAATTTTAAGGAAAATTTTTGGGGTAGGGGGGAAATTTTCGGTATTTAGAGTCTAATCAAACACTTCTTGATTTTCTTAACAATGTTTTAAGACAACTATGTATCGCTTAGAACAATTAATTGGCATATCTTCAGATATATCCTCCAGATTTGGCATATATAACGATTTAACAATGAACTTTGGACAAATCGGAAATGTTGAAAATTCCCATTTTTCATCAATTTCAGGCAGAATATTGAGTTTAAGTCAATAACTGGCTGCTAAAATACGAAATCATGATATAATTTATGCAAAATTGTCATATACAACACATATTTTGGATGTTCTGGTTATTTTTATGCGAACATAGACAAAAAATTGACAATTTTACAGTAAATTTGTTGGGGTAGGGGTAAGTTTTATTGATGTATGATGTTTATATTACATAAGCATGACCATTATATGTAATAGTTGTAAAGCAAATTCAATAAGCTTTCATTTGGTACCTACTTTAAATGATATTTATTTACTAAAAAGTAGTATTAGGCAAAAGAATGACAAAACTTAGTTAAAATCGGAAATATTCAAAGATCCATTTATTTGGTCTTTTTAAAAATAAAACTTTGGTCATTGAAAATATCTTAACATTATGTTAACAGTGTTTTATTTTTAAGAAAATAGAATGAAAAACTAAAAACAACTTTAAGAATTGGGAATTGAGATGCACTTCGGGTTCTTTGGACCACCAAACTTACGCAATTTCAATGAAAATATCTAAATTTTCGTCAATATTTCATAGGGGTAAGTTTAATAGCGCTATGGAACGTATAGGGCATAGAAATTGAAAAAAAAATTTGGAAGCTCATACAATAACCAATCATTTGATACATCGTTTTTATAACTGGGAAGCATTTGGTGAACATTTTGAAGCAACTGAGAGAAAAACTTGAACGAAAAATGAAATTTTCCAAAATTTCAGTAGGTGGGTCTAAAAATGGGCCCTGATCCACCAGTGCGTGCAGGTTATGCTCGTGTTAACATGTTTTATTTTGAAGAGGGGATGTAAGCAGACTAAAAAAGGGGGGTTGAGAAGTGGGGGGGCGTGGTGCACGGGGGGTTATTCCAGCCCATGGCAATTTGTTTGTGTCGGTTCCAAGCCCGCCTAGTGCAAGTTCCGATCGTTGTCCACATTTGTCTTTTGTCTTCCATTTGTAATTTACTTACGAAGTTTTGTTGTAG
>MJUU01006492.1:0-19443 GCA_002080025.1 Modiolus philippinarum
TTGTAGATATCTAGATTCTGGTAGAACGAAGGTCCGATTTCTCAATTGTCCTATCAGTCCGAAAAAGTTGAGCCAAAGGATAACAGATAGTCGTGCGAGTAACTCGTACGTCAATCCGTTTTTTAATCAAAAATCGTCTGTCAGTTTTTTTTTCTGCAAGTGGATAAAAGATTACCATTCCCATATCTTGTGTCTTCACTTCGAAACAATATCATCTTAGAAACGGGCATTGCAAGTCAAAGATACTCTTTAGTTTCATATATTTTCTGAACTTTCTTTCGACCTACACCGAAGAAACTGGCGACTGAAGATATCCATATAAGACTTTCGAGAGAGAGATCTTTTATTAAACAAACATACGCAGTTACTTATTAATATTTTGTAGCTATTATTATATATCCTGTTTTTTTATTATTTAATTGTGCTGCTTCCTATTCTAGCTTATTGCACATATACGGACTATACACACTTATTCTACATCTTCAAATAACGTTGGAGGAAAACGCGTCGCGTGCCACAGTCTATAGAATATATGCAACAATGCTTTTATAACAAAATAAATAAAGATTACACCACAAGATCCCGTTCATTACCATATTTTATCCACTAGAGATAGTTAAATTTTAAATTTTAATTGCGAGGCTTGCCGAGCATTTTAAAATTTAACTATCGAGAGTGGATAAAATATGATAATAATCGGGATAAAGTGGTGTAATCTTTTTCTCTAATGATAAAGGGGGTCTCAATAGGGGGTCCCTTTCCCGAAATCTCGGCGTTATTTTTTCAACTTCCCGTTTCACGGGCGGGAAAATACTTCACAAAGACCCCTAAAACAATCTCCCTTTCCCGTTTCACGGGGATTTTTTTCTGCGTTTCCCGCTTCACGCCCAACAACCTTTCCCGTTTTCACGGACATTTTTTTACATGATCCCGATTCCCGTTCACTTGAAAAGGCCAATCCCGCTTCCCGCTTAAACCCCCATCAAGGCCCACGATAAATGATAAACACCGAGAATTTTATTCCGAACAGACCTGGCGGGAAATAATACGGGGCTTTATTCAACATACGTTGAATAAAGAAAATTTATCTAACGGGTCAAAACCGGTTTAAACTTGACATTTCATTAGAGAAAACCCCTTATTCAAAACTGGAGAAGGAGTTTACGATGCAAGAAAACATAACGAATAGACAGACGGATGGTGGGGCGGACGAGTTCGACAATATATATCCCCGAACTTTCATTAGCTCCACGATAAGTTTTAGTTTATGGCAAAACGTTGAGCTTCCATATGTTAATACAAAACTTGCATTATTAAATAAAATACACATTCTCTCATATTTCCAAATACACAATTAATACCATATCACGCTTTTTAATCGATTTCGACTCTCTTGAGGATGTGTTTTTTTATTCTTGCCTAATTTTGCGTTATAACACATAATACACAAATAATTGGAAAGTTTATGAAAGTTAGTAAGATAGCTTCCTCCATTAAGCACACAATTCAATTCGATATACGTTTGGGATGAAAAGTTTTTAAAATGTATATTTGTATTTTGTCATCAGTTTTCTCTTTCAACATATTTTAAACCAAAGTCTGTCTATGGAGTTGCACTATATACGGTACGAAGCAAAGAGCCTTTTTTCTGTTCTATGTATTCGGGTATCTTCATCCCTTCGATTATACTTGCTCGTTGTTCATAAAATTTGTGCATTTCTGCTTTATATTTGTTCTATGCATTTAGTATTTATGTCCTTTTATTTCTCATTATTTGATCTAATGAACAATTAATTGATTGATAAGTTTTACGTCCAGTGAACAATATTTCAGCTCTATCGGGACGAGAATAGTTTATTAAATAAAAAAGAAAGAAACAAATGTGGAAGGGAAAACTTTTGATTGCTACAAGAAAAGGGGAGAAATGGGTAGGGGCAGGAAATTAAGCCTTCTGTTGAATCAATTGTGAGACTCGAACGTCGGTATTCTACTCTTCCTTGCTCTTTATGAATGTAAATGAAAGAAGAGACATTATGTCTATGGGTGATAAAAGCCAGGCGCAAAACGGTCAAATTTGCAATATTCGGAAGTCCTCGATCTTTACTAGGAAAGATACACAAGTTTTGTGAAATTGAAACTAACCATGACAAGTTTCTGGTTCTTAACATAATTTTAACCTAGACTTATACATTTTTTATCAGCTCTTTATACCTACCTACCTAGCTGGAATCTGGAGTTGAGATGCATAAGAACGCAAATTAACTACAATTTTAATATCTATAGATATTCATAACCAAACTAATCATTTAACTTCTAGTATTAACTTGCCATAGAAAAGTATATATTGACAATAATAATATAACACTTCGTTCTGAAAATTAATAAACAGAAATAGTATATATATATAAAAAAATAGTATATAGAAAAATGTCTTTTTTTCCGGCCATAAAATAATAGATTCCCCAACAAACTATTTTCGCATTTATCAATATTAGATCTTATTGGTTATTTTTTATGTATCAGTTTTTACACGTACTTCGGTTTATGGACTTGCAACTGTTTTGGTTTTATCTGTACTGAAGAGATATAAGTTGTCGAAATACGTAATGCAGAAACAAAATTTACAGTAACTTCGGTATTTTGTTATTTTTCACCTATATCTCATGAGATGTGATTGTACATAAATTCGCTTTCAAATTGTATTTTCGATTAAAAACCCATAAAAATCCACATATACATCCTTCTAATTAAAGAGACAAAATTGGATAACGGCAACAATATGTCAAGAAAATTTTAAGTAGACAGTACATGTGGCATTAATTTTTCTTGTAAATATAGATGGGTTTATCAGCGTGAATATTGTTTTATTATTTTTCACAGCATCATGATAAAGAGATAAGGACTGGATAAAATATATGCAATGATAAATGACAAGATATAAAGTTGTTTTGCGGACAAAATTAAGTTTCAGAGTTTGAGAGAAAACAACTCTACAATGACATTGTTCAAATCGTTTTAAAAGAAATAAACACACAAGTTAACAGTTTAAAGTTTAAATCTGACGAAAATTTTTCAAAGATTTTTTCTTTTGACAACTTTTATTCAATTAATCATAATATGTGTGTTGCAATTTCTTTTAGCAATACACATGCTTCCCAAGAACTTTTATTCCGTATTCTTTATTTTCGTTATTTCAATACATCGTGAAAGTGAAAACAAGAAATGAAAATAAAGAACACCCCTATTAAGATGAATTCTCGGCGAACAGTTTAGGTAAGGATAGTTCCCGTATAATTTGTTTAGTCCGGTTGGATAATGTTTAGCCCGGTTGAGAAAAATGTAAACAAATCTCTTATCTTAAGTAACATCCACGAATGAGAATAGATATCCTTGGGTAGATTCAAAGTTTATTACCGGACTGAAAAACACTGACTGTTACAAAATCGGCAGTGTGACGGGTGCCAAGCGTGGAACAGATCATGGTTACCCTTCCGGAGCACCTGATGATATCTCAGTTTTTGTAGGGTTCATACTGCTAGTGCTTTAGTTATGTGGCGTTCTTTGTCATACTGTCTTAATTCGTGCTGGGTGTCAATTGCCATTATTTTGGATTTATGATTTTAGAATTCCCCCTTCCCTCGTTCTTGCTTCGGCATTCGTTTGCCGATATATTATCTGATTATTATAAACGAGTATTTCAAAAACATGAAATATACACTTGTTCAAAATTTCATGTCCTCATAACGACCGATTTATTTTGGCAGCCCGTTTTTTTTACTTTTGTTTTGTTTTGTTTTTTCTTTCGTGTTTTTTTTTTCTTTTTTTTTGTTATTATTATTTGTAATTTTTTAGTGTTCCATTTCACATCATGGGAAAGTGGCAGTCATTGGACACACATGTTTCTCTTTTCTTTCTCTTTGTACTAATTATTCTCACGCAATGTACTAATTTAATTATCATACAAGTATCATGATCTTATCACATATTTTGAACTCATTATTTTTTTTTTAGCTTTCATGCAGTTAAACTCTATGTGTTCCTCAAATTCTTTCATGTCGGTAAGCCACTCCTAAGCCTCGTTCATTGGCTGCTTGTATGTATGCAGCTGGGCATCATTTTTTGTAACTTGCGCCATTTCGTAACGGACATTCGCTTTGATGAGACGGTCTTAAGAAAAATGGATTACAATGGGGATTAATATTACACTAAGTATTTACACAAATTTATAAGAACGGATTTTCGTAGTCGAATGTGTACATAAATTGAATACAGTCTCTCAGATATCGTTAACAGTCTGTCAGATGTCGCATTAAAATGTTTAATAAGAAAACCGGTTACTATTTCGTCTTATCATACAGACATGCTTTGTAGTTGATACTGTTTTGGCTGGATCTAACTTTAAGAAATTTAATTTTCGTAAAGTGATCGCTTCGTAAAATGTTCCAATTTTCCAAGCTAGGGACGACAAACACTTTATGAAAGTGTTGCGTTTCATTCAGAATTGAAATTATATTCGCAGTAACGTGATATTTGCATGTCGCTTTTTTCTCCTCCAATTTTGATTGAAAACACGGCAATTTCCTACTATTGAATGAGGACAGTACAAAGATCGTAAATTATGTTCCATCCGAAGTCGTTTATTTGTATGGAAACAGGGTGTCCGTTTCCCTTTTAAGTACATACGGTCGGTTGTCATTTGTTTCGGACCAATGGCTCGCGGTATATCGCGGTTTTTCGATGACAACAGACGAGGAAGGCTATTTTGTACAATTATTTTTGTATAATAAAGGAATAAATTACAATATATGTAGAAACCACTTGATCACATCTATAAGGGTGTGCAAAGAAGTGCACCAAGTATAATCCATATATAAATGGATAGCATAGCAAAGATATGCAAATATTTTAATTTGCAATGGTATACAAATTTTGTCTTTTAGCACCATTACTACTGCCCCATTAAAGAAATTGCAAACACACATATCACTCTACATTTGAGAGGGTTGGTAAAGTTTTGTGGAAGTTAAATTTTACAAACTCTTTCTGTATCTAGTAATTCCTAAGATTTGCTTCTTTGCATCCACGTCTAAATCAATAACTTTGCCTTTAATTTACACCTTCTTCAAATCGTTCGTGGATGTAAAATTTTATAACACGCCTAAACATCTATATTTATCAGATATATCATTACTATTATAAAATTTTGTAAAAACTGCAATTTCAGAAGGTTTGGAAATAGTACGAAAAGATGATGATTTACCAACCACCACAAACCGTTTCCCCTGTCTAATATTTGTTAAAGAGATAAATGTTAGGTAAATTAAAACATTTAAGAACCATGTCAAATACAATGCTTTGGGTATAATTTGAGATATATGTAAACAAATGGCATATATTTCTTATTAAATACCCATACAAACAGATACATTTGCGTTAGATTTCAACGATGTCGAAATATATTGGAAGCATAAATATTGTTTATTATCTACAAACGTAACATCAGTTACTGTAAACCGCGGTCTCTAAAACCTGCCCGTAGGATTATATAGATCAATAAAACATAAACTTCACTTAACGTAAAGCGAAGTCAAATAAATGCAAAGTTATGTAAAGGTTTTTAAATATATGCAAAGTTTAACATTTGCATACGCGTAATAAACGTTTATACACCTTTGTAAATCGAAGATTTCATGTAGTGGATAAAAACAGGAAAAGTGCTCTCCTTTAAGAATTTTTTTCATATTCGAAGGAAGTATCGATAAAAAGACCAAAGTTCTCTCCCTGAAGAATTTTCTACCAATAATAACACTTAAGACGACCAAACAAAGTAGATATAACTAAAAAACAATTAGAAATAATACATGGATTTTTTCAACGGAAATGAGGAAAATGATAACTTTTCATAGTTGATTTTGGTTATGTTATATCACCAAGAGAAGATACAATGAATACAGATTAACACGCGAATGAGATTCTCCGTGCGAGAGATAGGTGGTCTCTATATATTCCAGATATGGTGTACACTTTCATAGTTTCAAATAACAGCGTTTCATTTTTTGTAACTTCAAAATGTTATTCTGACCACCTGTTTAAACTGCCCATATCTTTTGATTTTATTATGCAAATTTATCTTTCAGTTGTCTCGATTAGTTCCTCGTGGTTGTTCAGATATTGTAATTGTCCCCTGTTAGTCTTTTTGTCGGGCAACGGATGACAGCTATTGTAAGGACACTTTGTCAGTTATTTTCATGTTTGTTGACAATCCTACATCCATGAACAAAATGAAAGATATAAAGATGTAGCGTTGCTCGACATTTAGCAATGAATTACGCTCAAACCGGTGCTGGGCTCGTCCTGAACTATCTACGATGTATGAGCATAGTTTATTGTTGAAGGCCTCATTGTGACTGCAAGATGCAAAAAAAAGAAAAGAAAAAAGCGGTTACTTTTAGATGTGCTTGTAAAGAGCATTTACTCAAAATCCTTTCTTAGTTTATTCATGCGTAACGTTCCCATTTTGTGAATATATATTGTCGAAGTTAAAGGACAAGTTTTCAAGTACACAGATGATTTTTTTCCGTACGTGCCGGATCTCTTATGGCCGGACAAATAATCCTTACATTATTCGTCCGGCTAGCCGGACAAATAGCCACTCCGTTTTTTATTTTTCACCATTTGAAGATATTTCTTGAGAGCTTTATTTACACTACTAAGCCAGGGCGAGAAACCAATGTCAAAATGGAATTGTATCATGGACAGATGCATGATTTTCATGCTCTTGGTGACAGGTATGTCTAATAAGAAATTCAGCTAAAAATTTGCTTTTTGCATTTAATGTTTTAACAATTATATTTTCAAACTGGTCAAAGTTCATTTCCAAATATTTTTACTGTACACTTAGTTAAGATGAAACAAGGGCAGTATAATACCGAAGGAACGAAGGACTGGTATTTACCAAAATAGAAGTCCAAAGACTAAAACGAGATAATGTGTTCATTACATACTTATCTTTCGGGGTTGCGTTTAGAGCCAAAAAAGAATACAACAAAATGTATATAAAGTAACAACTAATCAACCACCAGCAAATTACTACAGGACCGAGGTTCCCTCAATATTTTTTAGACATTTCATACAATACATTTCATACAGTAACTTCGGTATTTAGTTATTCATCAAGTTTGTTTTGTACGGAAAAGTACTGTCATCAACATGAAGAAACAACTTGTTATCCTGAGTCCAATCTTAAACAATGTTCCCTGCTGGAAGCCTAACCCATAATTCACTGTCCAGGTTTTCAAATGTTTTATGACATAAGTCGAGCATAATCATTCCATTATAGAGTACGAGTGGAATCTACGAAACTATGTCATATTATGTTAAGACTTTATAACTGTAATGTGTATTCAGATAATTATGTACCGGCGTGGGATCAGTGGCTACAGATATGGAGAAATTAACACCTACCATTAATCACTTTACAATTCACATCACTTATGTGACTGATAAAGATGAATTTTACCAGAAATGTTTAGACTGTGCTCACAATTCAAATGAACCCATAGCAAAAAAATAAAATAAAAAATAAATAAATAGATAAAAAAAAAAAAAAAAAAAAAAAAAAAAACAAAAAAAAAAGACTATGTGTATATTTAGTATAACCTATCACTGCTATTGTTTACCATGTGCTAAGTATGCAACATAGTCCCTAAAAGTACAACAATTACCGTTTTTGTTTGATAGTTTCTGGTATGTAAAGGGAATATTTATACTGAATACTGAATTTCCATTATATGTATCAAAAGAAATGATAAAGTTAAATTTTAATCATTATTCACTATGTTCATGAACAACACATTCTAAAGTTCCAGCTGTACATATTTGGTACAACTTCAATTTTACAAAATGAATCAAAGTTAATCATAACAGTAATAGGATCCAAAATTCGTGATACTTGCTTATCACTTGTTTTCAACTTTTGTTTCTAGAAATTACAGGCGATAATAAACAACTAATTACAAGTGATAATAGACTGACTCACATAGGCCCGTTTAGTTAATCTTGCTATTTTTTCTTATTCTTCCGGCGAAAAATTGTCCGTCAGATATCTCGTAGATCATTGAATATAACTTAATGAAATTTCATATAATGGAAGATTTGCATTCCAGTCATTTACTCCATATCCCTTTTTGTTAATTGGAATTCCAAAAGTAGCAACCGCTGCTCAGAATTCAGTTAAATTCGACAGGAAAGTTGTCTATCATGTGTAGACATTTTGGTCTTAAAATTTTCAAAACGGCGACCGTTGCCATTGAAGCGGAAATAAAGCGGGGGAAAAATAAGAGTGCTTAGAATTGGCTGTAATCTGACAGGATGGTTTGCTAGTATATGTATTATTGCTTTTATGGTCGTAAAAGTTTCAAATATTTCCGTTGCCATGAAAATGGTTAAGAGACGGGGAAATTCAAAAGGTTGAGAATATGGTGAAATTGGAAAGGAAGGTTGCCTGTGTAGAAATGGCATTTGGTCCTTAAATTTTCAAAATGGAGACTGTTGCCATTAAAAACAAAAGTAAACAGATTTGCATGAAATTTGACAGCAAGCTTGCCTGATATTTGAGCTCGTTTTGGACACTTTCGACTTTCGCTCTACGAACACAGTTCTTGCCTGTTTTTATTTTGTATTTTAAAATCGAATTGACGAAGAAGCGACCAACATGTCTCAATCATCATGAAATCTTTTATTATTATTGTATGATAAGTCCTTTTTTTTAGAATATCCATCTATTTTCTTCTGTTATGGCTCTGTTCTCTATATATCTCCAACATATGATCACATATGTACGAAGCTCTGTACGAAATCAGTATATGAAAGGTTAATTAAGCTAAAATTCATTTCATCAGTTTCCACGAAAAAAAAATGAATTCAATAGACTCTATCCGACCTGTGGTACCAGGATTTACCAGGTAACTTTTCAATACGTCTCGGTATAGAAAAACGGCACGTCATAGAAACTTAAACGTCATGCAGTTGGTCACATGGGGCGGAAATGTTTGTGACGTATTCAACCATAGGGCCGACAAACATTGTTTCATTCACACTGTATTATTATTAATTTTGTCCTAAAGAATTTTCTATATTGTTTATTAGATCTATTACATGCATTGTTTACTTTCAATTCTCACGTTACAGTGTAATCTGTCTTGGGTAAATAAAAATCTTGAATCTTGAATCTTGAACAACAACTGGTGAATCTGAATACCAGAACTCGGATATGGTCTTTATAGTTATTTAAAACACTCATATTCTTTTCAAATATTACAACACCACCAATATAGCCAAAATAAGTACTATGATAGAAACAGCGATAATAACGCGTTTGAAATAGCTCCTACTTGAGTGATCACTTCGTTCATGTTGTAGTACCTGAAAATATATTAAAGCAATAAAAAAATGAATCTGTGTATTCCTCCACGCTGTTATTAAATATCAAAATAAACATAACTGGAATAAAAAAGATAACAGGAAACACATACAATGGCCGAAAAACATAGCCACATGCCAGAAAGTAAATAGGAATTGCACAAGAAAAAACCCACAATAAAAATACAAAAGACAAACATAAACAACGATAGGAACTCGGGACAGCCGGACTTGGTACCGGCACTAGCAAAAGCCAGCTGGTCTATATTGTACGTCATATTTACAAAGCTGAGTAAATGAAAACAGAGTTTGTATATTTCAACTGATAAATGCTCCTTAACAATGCTTGTATACAATAACAAAATACCGAAGTTTGGAAATTCATATACCAAAATATGTGTGAATGCTGATGGAGAACAAATTACCAATAGGATCTAAAAAGTAAAGCCACAATCAACTAAGGACAGAACTATGCGAGATTGAGATATTCCTTAGTTTTGAATTTTTTTTTTTGGTAATAAAATTTAGATATTGCAAGTTTCCAAACGAAATCGCTTTTCGGTCCAGCACCGAAGTACTGGCTAATGGGTTAATACCATCGGGGACTAACAGTCCACCAGCAGAGGCATCGGCCCAGTGGTAATAGATAACAATATACCGTAGTTACTGTTAATCTAATTTTTGCATATGCGCATTTCAACAAGTGATTAAAGCATTCCAATAAGCCCAACAGATACACAATCAGAGAACTAATGTGTAAATCATATCCCTATCTATATTACATTCACTAGAATTGCAAAGTTACATCAAGTTGGATCTGAAGCTAAGCACTTTATGAAATTGAATGCTTCCATAACAGTTGGTCTTAAAGGTTGGTTTCATTTGCTTCAATAGTTTAGATGATCAAAAGTAATGTTTTCTCATTGTATATCTCATTTGGGTTTTGAGCTTTGTTCACCAATGACAGCCATGTTTTTGTCTTATACAATTAACATAGGTCAAGTTTGAAAATAGACATTTAAATTCATATATTATTAAAGTACAGTTTGAATATATTTGCTTCAATACTTCTAAAACTGATGATGGTAATGGCATTTTTTCAATGAATTAATGTTGAGCTATATTCTCCTCTCCTGGCCAAGTTTTATTATCAGCTTAACAACATATGTAAAATAGAATACAAATGATAACAGAAAACCCCTATAATGGCTGAAAAATACAGTTACAAACCACAGTGTACCATGGAACTACACAAGAAAAAAAACCATCAACAAATAGAAGAAAAAAGGCAAACGTAAACAACGTTAGAAACTCGGCACATGCAAAATCCAGCGGTAGGGTTAAACCGGTTTATAAATACCCAAACCTCCATTTTCTCTATCCCGTTTCCATATACCTGCAGTATTATAAACACATAAAACCCAAAATATGTTAAATAATATGCATGACCACAATCTTGAAAACTGAAAGAGACGAAACTTTATTTTGAAAAAAATGGGTCTAGTCTGCTGGTAAGACAATCTCGCACTACGGAAAAAAAATCAAACTCAAAACTTCCAGAAGGGTTTGGTAAATAATCATCATTTATTACAGTAGACATAGGCGGTATCAGTGAGAGGCTAGTATGCGTGTAAAACTCTCATGTTATTGGATCCCAAAGCCAATTTAACGGACACATGCAGAATATCCTCTATCAATATCCCCTATTACGTAAAGAATGTAAGTTACGTCCCAGTTTTCTGGATCTTTAATCAGGTCTGGCGTTTTTCAACAACATATCCATAAAATCGGAGATTAAAAATGCCCATAGTAATAAGCTGTTCGCGGGTGAAATTATATTTTGATATCAAATGTTCATGTCCTCTATGCAACTTTTTTTATTCATGAAATCTGTAACCTTGTTGTTAAAGTTTGGATGTGATAGTAAGGTTATGTTCATTAAAGTCGTCGAGATTTTTTTGCGGTCTTCCATTTATCATTCCTGCGAAGTTTAGTTAAATCAAAAATAGATTTTCCCATGGTGTCCAATTTCCCGTTCTATCGGACACAAATGTGAAAGGGTTATCCTACACCATTTTTGTACAGTTTGGTTATAACTGCTCCCAGATTCTAGACCAGACGATGGAAATCATATGTATAACAATGTTCTGCGCTTGTGGCATTTTTGATAATTTGGAACAAATAACTAAATATCGAACTAATAAATTATTAATTTAGTTTCTGCAGACAACTCATGTCTTTTCAGTGCAGATAAAATCAAAAACGGTTAGAAGACAACAGACCCAAAGATGCTAAAAAACTGCTATAAAACAAATTAACTAATATGATCTAAATAAAAAGTCAAACTAACCTAAAAAAAAGTTTGCACGAGGGATATACTCCTTAGTTTTCGACAAAATTTATAAAAACTTTCAAGTTTCCAAATAATTTTTCGATCGGGTCAACACCGAAGTACTGAGTTTTGGCTTGTGAATCTCTCGGTAACTAAGTCCACCTACAGAGACATCGACTCGGAGGTAACAAATAACTTGATACCGAACTTACTGTGAATTTATTTTCTGCAGATAGCCATTTCGACAAGTGCAAATAAAATCAAAGCATTTGGAAATCCAAAACCGAAATATGTGCAAAAGCTTCCAGAGAACAAATTACCAATATCATCTGAAAATTTAAGCCAAAATCAAAGCTATGCATGAGGGAGATACTCCTTAGTTTTTTTACAAAATTTCCTTCAATTTAGATATTGGAAGTTTTAAAATAAGATCGGATTTCGGGCCAGCACCGAAGTACTGGCTACTGGATTGGTAAATACCCTCGGGGACTAACAATCAACCAGCAGTTGCAGCGGCCCATTGGTAATAAATAACAAAATATCGAAGTTACTGTGAATTTAGTTGATGCATATGCACATTTCGACAACTTATGTCTCCTCAGTGCAAATCAAATCTAAACATTTGGAAATCAACAAACCGAAACATGTGCAAAAGCTGTATCATTCATGTTCAATTTTCCTTACTAGCAGTTTGTCATGTTGTTTTTTTATGTTAACATGATAAACATGTTTTTTGGATTTTCGAATTAACCCTATCTCCATTACCTTAGGTATCGGAGGAAATAAATGAATATAATACTGTTCAAAACGAGAAATAATATCTCAATGTTTATAATCATATTTCTTCCATAAAAATTTTACCAGGCGATAAAATTACGCTTACATTCACCCTCTTGCACATTTAGTCTACGGATTTTCAACTGAGCATGCTTCCTAATACTGTAAATTTTATAAATTTTACATTTAATAGTTGCTGAAAAGGCCATAACGCAAAAGGGAATAAACCCTGGAATTTCATATAGTTAAAAGTCCTTTGTGTATTTAATTAATATCTTTCACTTATAAATTGATTCCACTCTTTTTATTTTCGTCTTAGGTCTTTTCATACAGGAGGGATATTACATAGAAAAAAAAGCTTTTCAAAACAATATTTACAACAGACTAACGCTGGCATTACGTTAAATTTGTCAGCAAATGATTGATTTTTTTTTTTAAATACTACATCATACCTGTGTCATTAGTTGAAGCACTGGAATATCCAAATTTGGTATCGTTGTTGATACATAAGACCTGCTAGGATCATATTCTTCACAATAATTTGTGACAGCCAGAAATCTTGGTCCAATCAGCCCAAGGTGTGTTTTAAACGTCTTCTCACGTAATGTCCTGGTACCAATTTGGGCTTTATCTGCGTGAGTCAGAACCCCAAAGACGGAAATATCTATAGTGAAAATGTTGAACATTTGGACAATAATTACATGTATGTGCACACGTGTCCCTGAAATCAAACTTTCCGCGTGAAATGTGGAGTCCGTAAAAAGATTCCCCGTGAGAGAGATGTATGCTCTATATACATTACAGTTATGGTGTACTTGTTTTTGAGAGAATTTCTCATATGAATGCACTATCATTCTTTCAAAAATTGGCTTTTTAATTTTTTTGTAATTCAAAATTGTTTTTCTGACCACCTGTTTATTGTGCCCACGTCTCATGATTTTATTATGCCAAGTTTTCTTACAATTGGCTCGAATCCCTGTGGTTGTTCAAATGTTGTGATCGTCCTCTACTAGTCTTTTTGTCGGGAAATTGATGACAGCGATTGTAAGAACACTCTGCCTGTTAAGTTTATGTTTGTTGACGATCCCGCATCCATGGATCAAAGGATAAAAAGACATGGATGTAGCGTTGCTCAGCAATTAGCAATGAATACCTCATGGCTCAAACCGGTGCTAGGGGCCGTCTTGAACTTGCTTTGAGGTATGAGTAATGCTCATTATTGAAGGCCTCATGGTGACTTCAAGATGAAGAACAACAATAAAAGCGTTGTTCCATTGCTGTGTTTTACCATGTATTTGTAGAGATTTTGTCTCATTTGCATTTACTGCATATCCCTTCATTGTTAATTGTTTAATAGTTGGGTTCTTGTTGGATTATGTGTCTTGATAATGAAACGGCAGATATCTAAAAGTATAGTATGTATTTTCTTAATTCAATTAATAGAACAAAACTACCATATATTTATTAATTAACCTTACAAAATAAATCATATAACTTAAAAAGATCACATCCTTTATTTCTATAGAAAAATATGAAAGGATATGGAGTGAATGTACATGTGACAAAAACGCACACGATACATACATGTAGAAAACCCCAGTTTATCAATGACAGAGCTTTTATTCCTGTCTACATCTTGATGTCGAATAAGGGTTTTCAACAAGAGGTGAACAATATTCATCCCCTCAAGCGAGATCAAGAAGGCCCCTAGCGTGCACTTAGGCGGTATTCTTGACAAAAATGTTGAGCAACATCGATCGCAGTCAAAATATGTCATTGAAGCAACACATGTCGGGAGCGGTCAATGAGAAAAAAAAATAAAACCGGGCAATGCATGCCTACAAATATTTGTCATTAAGTAGCCCGACGAAAGACAAAAAAAGGACAAAAACAACATCGATAGACAACACGGGGCACATCGAAATAGTTGTATGCACATTTTAGAAGTTTAATTTCACCATATTCTTTTAGGATGTCCAAAGCTGTTACTACATTGATGATTGCTTGTCAATACATACGGGTTTGGATAGAACGATCATTTTTTTATGTTACAATGAGTGAAAACTATTCAACACGGAATCTAAATACAAAACACCAGATGACATTTTGCAGAAACCGAAATGTTGGGCAAAACAAAACTAAATGGGGTAAGGTACGAACAACATTAGAGAAACATTCCCCACTTTTCACTTAAAATCATAAATTATATAAACAAAACAAAGTAAATCCGACAAAAGCATTTAAAATTATTTCAAAGAATAGTGAAATAAGGATTTAAAAAAAACAGCACTCATTTTGTGTCAAGAAGCATCAAACATATAGATTTTTATGGCACACCAAAGCAACAAAAATGAGATAATATAACATTATATCAGGTAATGCTATATTATCTGATTTTTTCTGGTTTTTGTGCAGATAATATATTATAACCTCATGATAATTAAATAAAGATTTTTTTTTGAATATACATGTAGGTCTCTTTGAATTAAAGAGATAATATATTCTTATCTTAAGGTAATAGGGTAATATCTTACTTATCAGTTAACAGGTAATGAACTTACTTATCAGGTAACAGGTAATGAACTATCTTATGATAGATTGCAAATTGACACTTATTTTATAGAAAGAATGACTATCATCTCCTAACTTCTATTGATGAAAAATAGTCTAAGTGACAGAGAATGCAAAATATAACACAATCCATCGACATTATAACTTTGTAATTTCTTTCGGTCCTTTATGAGATTTTAAATTCCGTATTCTGGTGAAAGTCTCCGTACAACAGGATTTAAAAGAAAAATACTTTTTAAATTTGTAGTTGATGCGATTAATTATTTTTGTGTGTTTCAATAAACAATTACTCAATTCTACAAGGGTGTCACACTTTCATTTATATTTCATAGAATATACATTCTTGTAACGATAACAGGTACATTGTAAGTGGATGTCAAGTCAGGTAATTTCAAAGATGAAATATTGTGATATTGTAATTTTGAAAGATTAACAAGACTTTATTCCCAAAACCTAATTTACAAAAACAAAGAGAAAATACAGAATAATATATACACAGATTAATACAATTTTTTTTAAAATGGCAAATGGATAAATCTAAACAAAAACAAAGAGAAAAAAGAAAAAGAAAAGAAAATCTGTTTCAATTTCAAGATTCTCTAGGATCATAATTACATAGTTTTTTTTCAGAATAAATAATTTGATAATTTGATTTGTTATTGAAATTTATCTATTTACATCTGATTGGATGCAACATTAATCAGATAAGAAAGTAACATAAATCAGATAGTACAATTTGCCCATAGATATAACGTCTGATTGGTTGATATTAAAACACAGATAATACGTTTACTAGCACACCAACACCACAAAAGATGTATATAAAACTTTCAAATTGTAAAAAGGTAATGATGCTATGTTATCTTCAGATAAACATTATTACCACATAATTTCAAAAAGACCTTTATATAAAATATTCATATGTACTTATCAGGAGGTAATGATGACACCTGTTATATGTCTGATTATATGCACCGAAACCACAAAAATTCAGATATTAAAGCATTTCCTCTGATAATGCTATATTATCTCATTTTTGTGGCTTTTTCGTGCCATAGATTTTTATAGGATCCTGTTAATGGATGGAAGTATCTTAGGAAATTATAAATGTGTTTGAAATTTGTCGATTTACAGTTATTATTGATTAATAATCTCACAGGAGCTTTTTGGATCAAATCAGAGTTACATATAGATTGAAAAACTACAGACAGTGTAGCTTTCAATATCCAGACCAAAACACATAAATGTTGTTGAAGCAGTGGCAGTATAGGCTTAAAATCAGTTACAAAAATATTTACTTATGCTACAAATGAAATATGAATATATCCGCCGACATATGCATGTCTAGAATACTTTATCAATTCTCTTTGGGGTGATTGCTTAACACACAAAAACTAACGGAGGACAGGTATTGATAACATACCAGATTTGACAATTGCCATCGGGGTACCAAACACCGTTGTCAAGAAGTATGAAGAACGGGAGGCGACACACCCATTTATGTTAGCATACATGCTATTTTTCAAAGTTGTGTAGGAATAAGTCATTAGATGAATTCCGCGGTAGACTCTAGGTTATACAGTAATAACCGGACACGACGATGTACATAATCAGTGTAAATTAGAACTTTTACTGTATATTGTCATTAAGGGACAATATTTGTTACCGTTCACCAAGTGCAATACCGCAGAGTTTCAACGTTCCAGTCGTGAACAAAACTCTTACATAGAAGATGAAAAAGAAGAAAAGAAGAAGAATTTATTAAGTTGTTTTACCTCTGCTATGTTGGAGAACTGTTTCCCTTATCACCTGTAACAATCCTACTGGCAAACTTCTATCAGGCTCTAACGAACAAACAACTATTATACAATCAACAACCAGATTATCTTGTCTCTTATAGTACTTTTCCCTAAATTTGTCTCTTCCATTGTCTTTATAAAATTGAATAACACTATACAAAGTTTCTCCATTTTGAAGTTTACCGTCCAAGATTATCTTAATGAGCTCTCTGTTTACTTCCGATATTTCATCCTCAAACCCAGTCATGTCTAGGAATGTTGGCCATGGTATATTTTCATTCACATCTAAGTAAGACCTCTTTTGGAAACTAAAAAAAATATATAAAGACTCATGATCCATGTGCATTTTGAGATGCAGAAAAAACACACATGGGGGAAACATGACTTTACTTCTACAGGGTAGCTGCCAATGCCGCTTAAAAGAAGCATGATCTAGTTGAGGGATCCGAGGAGTACTTTGTCTTTTCAATTATTATCATAATTCAGGGGAAAAATGACAAAAATGGCAAATATTGCCTAGAGTCTATTCTTTTGAAAGTTGGATCACCAGGCGAACTGACTCGCAAATATCTTCCGATTTTTTTCATTGCAGCTTATGAATGGTTGTTTTATTGTTTGGGGTTAAAGCTGGTATTGTTGCATTTACATCACCCTTGTGTTACTCTCCGTTTTACCGAAATCGCTAAATATGAACATAAATTGTTCAGGTATGTATACACATAATTAACATGTTCACCATTCACCGTTTTCCTTGAATTGGTAGAAGTCATGAAATATTTTATTTCAATTTTTAAAAAAGTCAGTAAATTTGACTGAATTACTTTTTATCTGACTTATCCAACAACAATTTGAGATTAGGTTAAGGACAAGATCAAGTTTCACAAGCAAGTGATCTATACAGATGTCAAATACAAAATGCCTATCTGAAAGAACAATACGGGGCACAACTTTGACATTGAATTAAGGTAGATCGACACTAATACACGGTGCCTTCGATCGGCGCATTTGCGAAACACGAGCCGGATGCAGAATTGACTTGATTTTCAAGCTGGAATATTCCTTATTTGGCCTTTTCATTGTGACGTCAAAACAGATCGAAATGCACTTTCCCGCGAATTAGTTCCCTTTTCCCGTAAATTTTGTCTATTTCGTAACTATTGACGCTTTCAGAAATTGGTCGTCCGCCATTAAGAGGGTGTAGGCTCGATTTCACCGTGGCAACGTATGCTCATTTGTCCTGATTAAATTAATAAAAAAAAATAGAATTTTAACATTTTAATTTCAAACAGGTATCCGCACTGAAATATATACGTGTTCAAATTGAAATTTTAAATTATAAAATGCAGTTAATATGAAAATCCAGGTAAATTTTTTTACAATAATTTTTTTGCGTTTTGTAGAATATTACATAGCAATTCATGCTAATAAACAGTTGTTTCCAGGTAGATTATTACACCTGGAGGCATGACACGTGTCCTTAATATATAGATCAGTGTAATTGTTTAAATCAATCTTATGACCCTTTGATTGCTTCCACAAAGAAATGAAGGTAGTAGATTTAAAAATAATTTTTTTATTTACCACGTGTGAAATTAAACTTCACAAATAATTTATTTCTACACATATTTTTCTCAGAAATAGAACAAAGTACTATTGAATCACACAAAACCACTTAAAAATATGAAAAAAAAAAAGGCAGTCTTACTTATGTAATATCGAACACTTTTGGTCTAGCAGATTAAAATTCCTTGCCACAACCAACTGCTTACCATTGAACCAGGTTCTGCATAGAATGAATTTAAATGATACTGATAATTGCCTTTTGTGTTCGACGGGTTCAGTGGAAAGTACAGAGCACTTTCTGTTAAACTGTCCCTTCTATAAGGGAATCCGCGAGGCTGCTTTCAAGAAGGCCGACGAGTGCGTACGACTCTCGGAACTTAATATATCTATGTCAGAGCTGTCGCCTATCATATGTATGCAACTTTTAATTGGTGATATAGGTTTTAATGTGTGTGAGAAACTGGGAACCTCTTTTAATGAAATTGGAACAGCTCTTTTATCGAAAATGTTTGCAAGTAGGTTAGAGTATCTAAAGTCTGTAAATGTCAATCTTATGTTTTAATATTATTATTGTGTTTTAGTAATTCACCTGTTTACCGTAATTTTATTATGAATGGATAGTATATGACTTTCTTTTACCTGAGGAGATCAGATTTACAGTGTTTTATATATTCTCAGAGACATTTTTGTGTATTACAAAAACAGGAAAACAGCAAACACCTACAATGGCCAGGAACTACAATCACATGCCACAATTTACAAGCAAACTGCACCAGAAAAACAATAATGAAAACAAGAGACAAACATAAATAAAATGTACATAATATGTACATATTTTTATTGTAAAATCATTCTATGTATTATGTTATACTTTTAGACGCAGTCGCTAGTACCCCGCTAGTGATTGCCCCCGTTGTAAAGGGGTAGTCTTCTAAATGATATATATATATATATATATATATATATATATATATATATATA
>MJUU01006494.1:2270-12287 GCA_002080025.1 Modiolus philippinarum
TTTTTTGCAGGGGGACCACCTTAGGACTACTATGCCAAGTTTGGTTCCCATTGGCTCAGTAGTTTCGGAAGAGAGAATATCTTTTCCCATAGGGTCCAATGTTTAAACAGCGTTCCCCACTGGCAGCCACCTTGGATTCAGCGCTGACCTGAGAAACAACTTTTTTTGCAGGGGGACCACCTTAGGACTACTATGCCAAGTTTGGTTCCAATCAGCTCAGCAGATTCAGATGAGAAAATCTTTGAATATCTTTTCCAATAGGGTCCAATGTTAAAACTATGTTCCCCGCTGGCGGTCATTTTGGATAAAGCGCTGACCTGAAAAACATCTTTTTTTCACAGGGGACAACCTACGAACTATTGTGGCAAAGTATGGTTCTACTTGACTCAGCACTTTCAGAAGAGGAGAATATATTTGAATGTCTTTTCCCATTGGGTCCACCGTTAAAACTGTGTTCCCCGCTGACGGCAATCTTTGTAGAGGACCACCTAAGGACCATTGTGGCCAGGTTTGTTTCCAATTGGCCCGGTAGTTTCAGAGGAGAAGATCTTCAAAGAAAAGTTTACGCCAGACGGACGAATTTTGGAATGAACTCACCCCTCTCATCTTACTGAACATTTATACAAAGTTCCGGTAAATTCTGCAATATAGTTCTTAGATATTTAATTCTCAGTTTATTGGAGGAAGAGTAATCATAATATTAATAATTAGAAGAAGACTTTGTCTAGGATGACATAAAAAATAAAGAAAACAGAACAATACCGCTTACGAAGGAATAAAAAAGAAGTCGCACTAATATATGATTTTTAGCAAGAACATGCTGATAAATTTAAATTCTTGCAAATATCATTTTTTAAGGTAGTACGGAAGTCCTTTGTGATTTAAGCATGGATACATCAATATAATGCACTGGGTGAAAATAGAAAATGGGGTTTGGGAGATGAGGGGGTTATGATTAGAGGAATTTAATACAATATTGAGAAGTGGGAGGATGGCAGACACGGGAGATTAAGTTAGTGGGCTTAGATTTCGGAAAAAGAAGTTGTGAGATTTGAATTGGAGGTTGCAGGGGGTGGGTTATTAAACTAGATAAAAAGAAGGTGGAAGAGTATGAATACTTGTTCACCCCTATTCATAGCTAACCTTCGTATTTACTTTTCTAACTAAGTCAGTCCGGGAAGTCAGTGAACTCGTTTTCTCAATATTTCAGAAAACTGAAATTTTTGTACTCATAAACAATGAAATGATATGAAGGAAAATAAATCAAAAATGAGGAAAACTCGAATTCAAAATGGGGGAATACTAACCGCACTGCCGTATAACCTAGGAGTCAACAAAAATTTAACCTTAAGGGTTTTATGGTTTTTATACCCTGCCTCACAAACTCGTAGGGTATAATGTAAAAACCTGAGTTATGTGCCCGTTCTTGGGTTCTTCTGTCTGTCTTACCCTCCGTTTCCGTCGAAGATTTCCCCATGAAATAACGTTGCGTCTTAAACTTGGTTTTAGTTCTTTCAAACAAAAGTCATGCCAAGTCTTAAAGTTTAGCTCAAAGGTATAGTTGGTTCTAGGACTATGCCCTTTCAAGTTTCATTTTTTTTACTATCCTCACAATAACTTTTGAACGAAACCAAGTTGTTTACAACTGAACATTCTGCACTCTATCAACACTTTTTTAAAAATGTTTATGGTCATAACATTGTTCACAGCCCTAAAATGTAAGAACATGACACCAAAGTGATAAATGTGATTAATTATAATCAAATGGCATGATTACTATATGAGTTCGGGATTGCCACTTCCCACTGAGTTATAATCTGTTGTTTGTGATAGCCAAAAAAAGTGTTACCTCTGAAAAAAAATGGCGATTTCGTCCATATTAGGAGGTAAATGAATGACAGTTTTTGATATATAATAAATAAAGACCTATATTTTTATATGTATTAAAATACTAAAGCTAATTTCCGTATTATTGCAAAATTAAACTATTTTTCGGACGATCCCGTGTAATAATCTTTAAAAATGTACTTTAATTCAGCGAAAACTCCCGATCTATGATACTTCATACAGTAGTATTTGCGGACTCACATGTTAACCTATACATATAAAATAAATAGCAAAAACAATGGAAAGGTTCAATGGGATATAAACAAAGTTATGATACAACAAAAGACTTACGGTCTGTCACTGCAAACTTGTTTACATATCTGCAGATGTGATAGCCACTGTAGATGGGATTGCCGGTAATAGGGTGTGATGTATGTAAATGGATTAACGATTATAGTTAAAAAGATTCATAAACAATTTTTTTGTGTTATTTCATTTATCCATTTTTCAGTGTTATTTTATTTATTCATTTTTAGTGTTATTTCATTTATTCATTTTTTTTATCAATATACATCTGATTTGTAACATTATAACAAATAGAGCCTTTACAAGTCAGTTGGAGTTACCCCCTTTTAGAGCTATTATGTTTCAAGTTTCAACACAGAAAATTTCACAAATTTCCATGATAAGAAATTAATACCCTGCAGACACCTTAATTAATTACAGCAGAGACAAATAGATATCTATATGTCTCTGGTCTCTGATTACAGCACTAAAACATAGCTATGGCACGCCAAAGCCACAAAAATGAGATAAAATAGCATTATCTCTGGTAATGCTATTTTATCTGAATTTTTGTGGTTTTGGCGCAGATAATACATCATTACCTCCTGATAAATAAATATCGTAAATTTTTTAACATAGGTCTCTATGAATCACAGAGATAATACATTCTTATCTTGACGAAATAGGGTACTATCTTACTTATCAGTTAACAGATAATGAACTTACTTATTAGGTAACCATGGTAACAGGTAATGAACTATCGTATAATAGATGGCAAGTCGAAATATTTTATTTTAGAAAAAAAGACTATCAACTCCGAACTTTTATTGATGTAGAATATTCTTATTGACAGAGAATGCAAAATATAACATAATCTATCGACATTATAACTTTGTACTTTCTTTCAGTCCTTGAAAATATAGTGTGTATTTGTTTATGTAATTTTAAATTCCGTATTCAGATAAAATCCGTACAACTGGATTTTAAAGAAAAATAGTAACTTTTTAATTTTCTTGTTGATACAATTTATTTTTATTATTTTTTTGTTAGTTTCAATTAACAATTACTCAATTTGAAGGTCTTCTCTCAATTTGCAATACACCACTATATAAAAAATTATCATTGTTTATTCGACAAGCAGCTTTATTTCTATGATTCTGTGTAATTGTCTGAAATTTACATATTTTATATCTGTATTTAATTACCTAATTTGTTGTATTTATTATGCATATCATGTTCTGTCTGTCATTTTTTTTTAATGTATATATAAGTTAATATTGACCTCTTGTTACACATTTATGTATGTGTCTGAGTGTTTACAATAAAATCTTGAAAAAATCTTGAAATCAATTCTGTGAGGGTGTTACACTTACATGTATATTTCATAGAATAAACATTCATGTAACGATCATAGGTGTCAAGACAGGTAATTTAAAAGAGATAGATAAACATAACTTTATTCCCATACACAAATTTTATAAAGACACAGTGAAAATACATAATACATGTATATACACACATAAATACAAAATTCGTTACAAATGGCAAATGAATAAATCTAAACAAAAGCGAGAAAAAAGAATAAGAAAAGAAATTTTATTACATTTCCGAAATTCTCTAGGATAATAATTACATACTTTTTTTCAGAATAAGATTGAATTTGATAAGTTTTTGAAATTTATCTATCTACATCTGATTGGTTGCAACATAAATCAGATAATACAGTTACATAAATCAGATAATACAGTTTCCTATGGCACGCCAAAGCCACAAAAATGAGATAAAATAGCATTATCTCAGGTAATGCTATCTTATCTGAATTTTTGTGGTTTTGGCGCACATTATCAGACATGTATTATCAGGTTTCCTCATTACCTCCTGATAAGTACTTTTAAATATTTTATACATAGGTCTCTATGCAATCTATATGGTAATGATGTTTTATCTCAAGATAACATAGCATTATCTGTTAATACAGTTTTTCTGCATTTTTGTGGTTTTGGCGTGCTAGTAAATGTATTATCTGTTTTCTAATATCAACCAATCAGACGTAATATCTATGGGAAACTGTATTATCTGATTTATGTAACTGTGTTATTTGATTTATGTTGAAAACAATTAGATGTAAATAGATAGATTTCAATAACTTATTAAATTCAATCTTTTTAGATCAAATTATCTTTTCTGAAAAATATTTGTAACATAATTTCTTTTCTCTTTCTTATCCATTTGCCATTTGTAACGAATTTTGTAATATTGTATGTATATTTTCTCTTTGTCATGAAAAAAATAAGTAATTGTCAGAAGTGTAAATTTGAGATAAATGATATATATATTCTTATTATTTTTATCTTTATCTTGTGTATATGGAATGTGTATCTGCATGAGGCAGTCTTTTTGTTTGCACGTTTTGTGTTTGTTTATCAAGATTACGTTGTTATTTATTTTTATAATATCAGAATTTTAAGAGCTCTTTTGCGCTCATTAATTTGTACAAGCTATGACTTTACCTTACCACTTACTTACTTACTGGATGTTTAATTCATTGAAATGAGGGGGGGTATGGGAATCTTTCAGACTTTTGTCTATTTCTTGCAGGATCTAAGCAAAGTCTGTTTTTATATAGTAGTTTTACCATGCTAACTTTAATTAAACCTTAATTATTTATTTATTATTCAACTACGTCCGAGACCAGGAAGTCAATTTTGTTTCTCACAGAACACTCGGATGAAAATAATTGAGAATGTTAACAGTGAAAATGAATCTATTGAATTAATAAGATATATATTAAAGAATGTATCAAGTGTACTTTTTCACATTTTTAAAGCTTTTAGTAGCTAGTAGTCAAGGAATCGTTTTCTTAGCGAATGAAATTGCATATAGTAACAGATTAAGACGGATGTTCTTCACTGGGCACAATAAATTATTACATACGGATCGGACATCTATCATAAGATAGTTCATTAGCTGTTAACAGATAAACAAGTTCATTACCAGTTATGATAAGCAATTTCATTACCTATTACCTCCAGGAAAGAATGTTTTATCTCTTTATTGCATAGAGACCTATGTTAATTTTTTTTCCATATTTAATTATCAGGAGTTAATGATATTCTATCTGCGCCAAAACCACAAAAATACAGATAAGATAGCATTACCTGAGATAATGCTATTTTATCTCATTTTTGTGGATCTCTTTATTGCATAGAGACCTATGTTAATTTTTTTTCCATATTTAATTATCAGGAGTTAATGATATTCTATCTGCGCCAAAACCACAAAAATACAGATAAGATAGCATTACCTGAGATAATGCTATTTTATCTCATTTTTGTGGCTGTGGCGTGCCATAGTTTCCCACAGATATTACGTCTGACTGGTTGATATTAGAAAACAGATAATACATTTACTAGCACGCCAAAGCCACAAAAATGCAGATAAAACTGTATTAACAGGTAATGCTATGTTATCTTAAGATAAAACACCATTACCATATAGATTTCATAGAGACCTATGTATAAAATATTTAAAGGTACTTATCAGGAGGTAATGAGGAAACCTGATAATACATGTCTGATAATGTGCGCCAAAACCACAAAAATTCAGATAAGATAGCATTACCTGACATAATGCTATTTTATCTCATTTTTGTGGTTTTGGCGTGCCATACATAGCATAAAAAACATATATTACCTACTTGAAAAAAAATCAAAAACAAAAAGTAGATTCATATTCAGATTCGGCATAAGGCTCTACAGTTCGAGCTTATGTTTACTGTTAATTTGTAATCCGACGTTAGATTTAAAATTACTTACATACTAACCTAAAATTAATTGGAATCAAAGCTGCTATCTTCATGCCGAAACTGTACGAAAAGTTTTAACATGAAATTTTAATGTCAGAAAATTTATCTTAGAAGTTAAAGATAGAACATTCTGCAAATGAAACTACGATGAGAACTAGCAGCCCAAAAACTCTTACGATAAAAATTAGTCGTACATTGTAAGTTTCTAACATTTCATATCGACTTACGACTAATTTTTTTAAATCCGGTTTATTAAAATGGTGAAAATGGCGGGCGGGCGGCTGCCAAATGGGTACATCATTTGTCCGGAGCAAATCTCCTACAGTATTTGAGACAGGAAGTTTTTATTTTGCAGATCAATTGTACATATATCAAAAGTGTGCATGGTACTTTGATTTTGATTTTTGACATAAATTGTCAAAGATATCAGTTGTTGAACTTAGTCATTTTTATGTCAATTTTTTAACAATAGGGTACCCCCTTTGTCCGGAGCAAATCTCCTACAGTATTTGAGACAGGAAGTTTTTATTTTGCAAATTAATTGTACATATATCAAAGGTGTGCATGGTACTTTGATTTTTGAAGATTTATGTCAAAAATACCAGTTGTTGAACTTAGTCATTTTTACGTCAAATTTTTAACAATAGGATACCCCCTTTGTCCGGAGCAAATCTCCTACAGTAATTGAGACAGGAAGTTTTTATTTTGCAGATCAATTGTACATATTTAAAGGTGTGCATGGTATTTTGATTTTGATTTTTGAAGATTTATGTCAAAACAAGGACGTATATTTAGATAAATATACGTCCTTGGTCAAAAATATCAATTGTTGAACTTAGTCATTTTTACATCAGTAATTGAGACCGGAAGTTTTTATAATGCAGATCATTTGTACCTGTATCAGAGGTGTGCACAGTATTTATTCACTCATCATACTTATGTTCATATGCGGATCCAGAAGACAATAAAGTTTAAAAACTTAAAAGTTATTATGGTATATTTTCAGCCAACAACCAAAGGATCCCATCATTTCTGTTCTGCATTCAAAAGCAGAAATAATTAGGAAAATTTCTCAGTATGAAAGTTTTATTTTCCTTTTTGATTAAAATCCAACTTGCTGAACTTTCAGAAACATATGCTAGCGTATTATAAATCTATGGATAAACATTGAAAATTAATGAAAATTATAAGTACATTTCAAATATTCAAGGTCAACCCATGTGTAAGGTATACTGTCCATGTAAAGAAACCCCGGTTTTCTGTCACATTGACAGCTTTCCTCTTGTTTGTGAAAAGGGCTGCAGTTCCTTTTACGGAAATTAAACATGACCGATACATCTTGTTGATTTGTAGCTTAGACATGTAAAATAATAACCAATGAAAACGACCAATACATCTGCTTTCGATTTTTACTTTCACATTTGTTTTCTGCAAACACTTGGTTCTAAAAAATGAAGATTTTAACATGGAATATTAATGGAATTAGGGCTGCCAAAAGAAATCTCAAGGAATTGTTCGACTCACTTGATGCCGATATTATCTGCCTGCAGGAAACTAAAGTCACCCGTAAGCTAAGCAAATTGGTGCTTACCATATAGACTAATCCCTTTTGGGATTCGAAGCCAGAGATGTTTTTTGATATTGCCTGCCTCGGAGGCAGGAAATATCAAAAAACATCTCTGGCTTCGAATCCCAAAAGGGATTACATATAGACGAGTTTCCAATTCCATGATTCCGTTTTATGAATGAATTGCCCCGATTGACCTGGGGTCAATCGGAGTAAATTGCGTCACGTAACATTGTGACGTCCAAAAATCTATATTGTGACGTCAAAATTTTCCGGGAAAATTCACCAACTGGAAGCTCGTCTATATACAGGGTTTTCCTGATTCCGGTGGTCAATATCTTAAACTCTTAATAAATATTCTCACTGCATCTATCATTTACTATGATAATTATCAGTAAAAAATAAAGATATTATTCTGTTAAATGATGCATACAACGGTAAACAAACTCGAATATCTATCTTTTGAACATTTGATTAAAAGTCACAGGTCATTCACTTAGCGTTGTTGACATTTCTCCTATTTCCGGTGCAAAAGTAAAGTAGTGTATGGAGGCCCAAAACGGACATCAATATTTAAGATCAACAAATCAAAACGACATATTAGTACACTAGATTGAAAAGAAGCATATAAAACACAACATTTATT
The DNA here is from genome assembly GCA_002080025.1 of Modiolus philippinarum. Taxonomy (NCBI): domain Eukaryota; kingdom Metazoa; phylum Mollusca; class Bivalvia; order Mytilida; family Modiolidae; genus Modiolus; species Modiolus philippinarum. Next base: position 10,401 of record MJUU01006494.1, read on the forward strand.
TGAATAACATTTATCTTTAAGTTAAAGAAATCAATGTTATTTCATTATTATTATTATGATTATTATTAATTTTATTATTATTATTATTATTATAAGAAACATAAATTTATTTAAATAATTAAAAATAAACTTTAATTTACAATTCCCAAATTCTATACCAAATCTTTCCAAAATATTCATATAATCTTTTTTCATGTTTAAATTGGTGGATCTTTGTGGAATTTACAACCAAAGATCACCAACTTCGTTTCTTTTTTTAAATAAAGAAAAAAAATCATTTATTTTTGTTTATCTAGTTTTCCATACTTTTTTCTTGACTATCTTGACGTTTTAAAATCGTGTGACTGTTGCTGAGGAAGCTTTACATATTGCAGACGATGTAGACTTGACAATATTTTATTTTGGACCCAAAAAGCAATAAAAATATTTCATTTACTTTTCATGCAATACACAGGTTAAATGAATATCAGTAAAATCGTGAAGGTAAGTGTATATAATCAATAATAGATGAAATAGTTGTTGTCCCATCTATGTGTTGACGGTAGTAAATAGCAGACCTTCTGACGTCACTGACATATGAACCCAGCGCACTCACAAACACGCAATGCTGTGAAAATCCGGAATTCACGACTACACCGGAATGAGGTATACACCGGAAATAGGAGAAAGGAGTATACTGGGACTAAAATAACAGGGATTTGAAACATTCACATTTCTTACAATTTCGGTGTCTCGGCAGATTTACCTTTAAATCGTTGTGTTTTTTATCATTTCTCTGTTGAAACATAGGAAAGTTTTAGTTCACTTTACAGCTACATTTTTCCACCGATTTTAATACATTATAGAAAAAAGATTGCTGAAAATCATAGTATATTTTTTGTTACATAAATTTATTCCAAAGTACACAAACTTTGCTCTTAAACTTGGATAATTTTGAATTTTTTAGAAATATACCGCAAAATTTTACACTTCATGACGTTTTTTTCAGTACACTTTCTCTTTTCCCCAAAATATTTAATGCTACAAAATTTATATGATTGAAAAGATGAAACTTCGATGCGAATCATGATATATTTTTTAAAAAATTTAGTTGAAAATTTAGTTTTAAAATACACAGGGAAAAGTTTAGTGTTTGAACCCCAAAATTTATTTCTAAAAATTGCATGAGTGTGGTCACATTAGTCAAAATTTAGCACTGTTAAAAAATTTTTCTGCATAAATTATATATGGCTATAAAGCCAATACAAAGAGCTTTATACTGGTAAAATTTTGTAATGGTAGGATGGAATTTGATATGTAAACTAGCGAGTTAAAGTTAGCCAATTTTCTTTATTTTCATTGTTCTGACGCTCATTGATCATCGATAACTGTCATTTGTTTATTGGACAGTTTCTCGATAATTTTACGACCTCTTTACACAAGAAAACAACACATGGTGCATTTATTACCCATTTTTATACGACCGCAAAAATTTTGCGGTCGTATTATGTTATGGCGCAGTCGTCGGCGTCGGCGTCTGTGGCCAGCATAACTTTGTTTCTAGTGGACGGATCATCTTCAAATTTCAGTATGTGGTGTCTTGGCATAATGGCTATCCCGGGTTTTAATGTCAGGTTTATGGCCCCACCCGTTTCAGAAAAAGGGGCCAAAAAGGGGTAAAATTGGGTATTTTTGTGTCTGTGGACAGCATAACTTTGGTTCCAGTGAACAGATCATTTTCAAATTTTAGTATGATGTTTTTTGGCACATGCTTTAGCCCGGGCTATAATTTTATGTTCCTGGCCCCGCCCGTTTTAGAATAAGGGGCCAAAAGGGGTTAAATTAGTTGTTTTCACATATTTGACTGTAGAATCTTTATTATTTATCGGATTTTGATGGGGTTTCTTT
>MJUU01006494.1:12674-33718 GCA_002080025.1 Modiolus philippinarum
CGATGGGATTTTTTTCTTTGGATTCCTCTTGATGTAAGCTTTCAGTAGTATGTCAACAGATTTGGCGTAGCTGTTACCGTTTCGGAGCTATGAGGGGCTGAAAGGGGCCAAAATTGTAAAGTTACAGATAACCTAAAATTTTTATTTTTCATCGAATTTCGACTTTGATTCCTCTTTATGTAAGCTTTCAGTTATATGTCAGTGGATTTGGCGTAGCTCTTACCATTTCCGAGCTATGAGGGGCCGAAGGGGGCCAAAATCGTAAATTTACAGTTTACCTTAAATTTTTATTTTTCATCGCATTTCGATGGGATTTTTTTCTTTTGATTTCTCTTGATATAAGCTTTCAGCATCATGTCAATGGATTGGGCGTAGCTCTTACTGTTTCTGAGCTATAGAGGGTCAAAGAGGAATCATAAGGAGTCATAAGGGCTAATTTTTATTTTCCCTAGTTTGTGTCCAGCTAATTACTTGGTCAATCTCCTTATTGCGTCCATCTAATTATTGTGTCAAGCTCTTTCCTATGTCCATACTCACTTTAAATTACACTTATTCAAATTTCAGTGGACGACATGCTGCGGTCGTATCATGCTGCGCTCGGCGTAGCCCTTTATTAATTATGATTTTATTGTTGTTTGAATGAAAATTTAACGTTGTAAATATGCGATAAATTAACTTTACGGCAAATTTTTCAGAATAATTTTATGTTGAGTAAATCAAAAGTTACGGCCGAAAATCGTAGCCGGGACACCGCTTTTTATTCTATCAAACTGGTTTGTTAAATAGTTTCAAATCCCTGTTATATTAGTCCCAGCCATATACCTCAGCTAGGCAATATTCTCAAATAAAATCAGAGACAATCTCCTGATCGGGAGATTTCTCTCAATCGGGAGACATTTTGTCTCCTCATCCAGAGAAAGGTAAATTTTTTGGTGATAACTGTAATGGGACTGTTTCATAATGCACAGTTAGCTCCCCTTATCATATACTGGTGAGTTCCGGTCGATAATGCTAGTGCATTTGTATGCAAAATTGGTCATTTTTAAAATTAAATATCTTTAAAACCACTTACAATTTTGACATAATTCTTTTCACATATTGAAATTCTGTGTTTCAAGCTTTAATACAGGAAATGCATAACTGAATTAGGTTTCTCCTTTATAATCCGTGGTTGTTCAGAAATTTAAAGAAGTACAAACTAAGTAACTTATTGTTTTGAATATTATTTTCAAATAGAAAACATGTATTTTTTTATTATTTTGTTATTTTTAATATTTTTTATTTTTATGTTTTTGTTGTTATTTTTTTATTTCTTTTCTGTTATGTGTAATGCATACAAAACAATCTCATTAGCTAGCTCAATCTTTGTTTTGGTTGAGATGACAAACAGGTCACCTTATTGCAAATTACCTGAGAGGGTTTACCTTACCCCACGCAGTTTGCAAAACATGTACCACCCTCAACACCTTTCAATATACAGGTGTTATTGAATTCGACTAGATGACATTTGACATGTAGCAGTAACCTGCATTTCAAAAGAATATTCAGTTTCAATAAAATCTCAAATGATAAAATGCATAGAATAAAAGCCGGTCGTTTTTTAAGTTTAGTTTTATTTATATTTACTTTTCATCCTTGCACGACACATTCCATTTTGTCTTAAAACAAAATTACTGGTTTATAAAATGTGTATTCCAATCCTATACAAATTTGCAAAAAGGCAAAAGATCTTTTAATCAAAATGTATATTTCAAATACCGCTGATATTCTGGGTTAAATACACATTGTTTAAAAAAAACAATTTTTGTTTGTCACACCTATATGATTTGTAAATCAAAATTTTGACATGTAAGCGATCCACAGGTGTGAATATTGTGTCCAGATTACAGGTGAACAGTATGCAATGTAGCAAATGGCATCATAATATAGATAAAATTGTTTTTCCTCGAAACTTAACGGCATATGAAGATCAATTTATGACACTTATTTGTGTCGATAGATGGTAGTAACTTTACAAAATTATTTAAGAATAACTACAAAACATACGATTCTGTGATTTTCTGATGTTGTAGCTTAAATGTCATTTGTTGTAACTGCTTTGAACAGTCAAGTACCTAACCTGTATGAGTTATTACAGAAAAATAACATGCATGTGTTATTACTAATGGAAAAAATTGATAACATATGTATGTTACAAGCTTCAAATAGGAATTATGCAGTCATAGTTTTGTTTTAAATGTATACCATTTTATCATTGCCATTATTGTCTACCAGCATGCTAGGAGTCAAAGTCATAGGACTTCTCATAGTTTGCCAATATTGCAAAATATACATATGTTATTACAGGAAAAGTATGCCTGTAATAATAAAAGGGTGTTATTACAGCGACTCTACATCACTTAAAAGTGTTTTCCCCAGACCAAAATAATGTCTAATCAGATTATATCTTAATTAACAGTAATGTATGAAATTCAAGCATGTCCATAGGTTCTGCGCAAGTTTCTTAGTAATTCCCAAGTGTCTAATAAACTAACACATTTTTAGATCATATTCCTGTAATAACTAAGCATTGTTATTACAACTTAAGTTATATCACTTTAGAGCCTTGTCTCATTGATTAACCATGGTTCATCAAAAATGTTTTGACTTAATTGAAAACTGATTTATCCAGGCTAAATAATTAGTTTCTGCGCAAAGGTCTAAGCAATTCCCAAGTGACAAAAAAAAGGTAATATATTAAAGGTTGCTACATACATATGTTATTACAGAATTAGAAATAAAGAGCAGATAACTCAAAACAACATCTGTAATAACACATGCATGTTATTTTCTGTAATAACTCATACAGGTTAGGTACTTGACTGTTGAAATTGTGTATATCATTATTCAGGATTATTCACAATTTTATTATAATCTTTGCCAATTTAACATTAGTTTAAACTGGGCTTATCGACCGGAACTCACCAGTTCACTAACGAACCTAGCAGCGGACACGATAACTAGAGATAGTGCAACAGTCCCATTTGAACATTTTATTTTCTAAAAGGGCATTTGGAAATGAATATCACTGGGTGCAGCATGAAAAAATAGGGGGAGTTATCCATGTTTTTTTTAAATGTGCACCAGGTAACTTTTCCACAAAATCTATTTTTTGGATTTAAAAATTGCAAACATATCTATAATTTCAACTACTCAAAGATTTTAATCATGACATATTGTTGTTCCTTCATCAAAGAAGTTTGCACCATCTCTTTAAACTATAAGACAATATTTCTTGTCTTCAATATCTTTTTTCAGAAGCTGAAATAGTAAAAATGTTGAATGTATCCATATCTGGAGACATCTCCTCATTAGGAGACAGTGAATGAAAAGTGCATGTTATATAAAAGAAATCATGTCAAACATTTGATAAGTCTTTTTTCACTTCACCCTTTTTCTAGTGCACAATAAAATGGCCCATATACCGGTAGCAAGATAACCCATGGCACAAGGAAATGCCCATTTTAGAATTTCTAAATAAAATTTAATTTTGTCCCCAGATTTGGAGACAAAGGGAGACAATTTGAAACTTCCTAAAAGCTAAAATCGACCAAAAGTCTCTGGATTTGGAGACATTCTACCGATTAGGAGATTGTCTCTGATATTGAGAATATTGCCTAGCTGTACCTAGGACTGGGTAGACTTGCTGTACAAGTCTCTTTCTTTGATATTTTTTTTCAAGCCCACAAGGGCTTGAATCCATCTAACATGTCTAAAACGATGTTAAGTTTGTCGTCAGTAAGTGTAGAACACTTATTAGAATTAGAATTGAATCTTTAATAAATAGTCTCGAGACCTTTTTGAAAAGAACATTCCAATATACATTAATCAAATGTTATTAACTGGTTACCATGAACTATTTTTTAATGGCGGATTTACATGTATATCCACGCAGGTTGTATATCGGACGTCTCACTTCGGAACATATCGGAAACGAAAGGAAATGGTATAAAATTTGGCCGTCTCAAACATGTATTGTAAGAAAACCTGATTGCTTCGATGATGCATTTTCATCAATTAATGAATGTTTATTTTTAATCTTTGTTAACATCTTATTATTTATTGTTTTACATATATCTTCTCCATCACTGTTAACAAAACTTGCATAACCATTTCATGCACACAAATCACACATGCTCGTAGACACTGATTTGCAGCAAATCGTCCCAGCTACTGCATTATGCTTGCCTCCAAGCAAAGATAAAATTAAATGTAGATGGTGCTTGTACAGCACAGAGTCCAAAAATTGAAATGCTATAAAAACCCTTTTAAAACTAAAAGGATACTTTAACGAAACTTGATCAAATGTTGAAAACTAGAAAGAACTCAGGAGAAAACCCCTGAGACAATAACCCACAGTAAGACAAAACAACTACAGTATAGGGTGTCCAGATTTCAACATTAAGAAAATTTAACGACCTGTTGCACGAGGACAATAGGCAGAAGGCAAAAGTTTGCTTTGAGTGTCTAACAAAATAGCTGTTGTCCGAGAAACCCAGTCTATAACTATTTGTTATACCTCCATGTTAACAGGACATTTTGGCCATAGCGTAACTTCGGACTTTTACATTTCGGCCGTAATTCTGTTCGGTCATATACATGTACTATATATTAAATGAAAACAGTATATGTCTTTTTCATTTTATTATGCAGTGTGCAGTTATTTTTATTAATTGGACAATAAATGTTGGTGAACAATTAATGAATTTTTTATAGAAGTAATAATCGTTTATTCAATTAGAAAACAAAATAATAAATTTGTGATACGTTTTTTTATAGGTTGTTTGATTGGCTCTGGGATATATTTGTTCTAGATTGGTTCCCAAATAAATTTTCCAAACTTGTATTGAGCATTCTTTTTAAAAATGAATGACAGTTATCAATTGTACACACCTCTTATTCTAATCTCAAGCCTGAGGCTCAACTAAGACAAACAGCAGTTTCTGCAACCGTCTAAGATTGATACTTGGTAATACTGACAGTTATCAAACCTCTGATATCCATCACTAGTCTCTAATGTTTTAGCTTAATTTATATTATTAATGTAAATAAGGTTTCACATGGAACATATTTATGTCATGGCCGAAACATCCAGGTTCGTAGTTGCATATGGCCAAAGTATTCTAATGGCGAAACATTTTGAAATCGTAAGCAGAAGATGTCATGCGTAGTTGACCAATGGAAAGCAGGACGGGTTTGGGGCAACAGATCATCAGCTGTCAACAGATCAAATGTCACTTGTAACATCATAAAAATATAGCCAGAAGATGATGTCAATATATGGATTTATATCTCACCTGACTAGAACATATTGACCGAGGACACAGTCTTAGGTCAATATACTCTAATCAGGTCTATAAAATCCATGTATTGACCATACTTGCCAGACTATATTTGTTTTATTATTTTATGACATTATTCTTGCTTTACTAAGTTTACTTTTCCATTTTCTTTTCGGGCTTGAACTCCACTGACAATTTTGTCAGAACGAGCTTGTTATCTTTAATGTTAGTATTCCAAAATGCTATTGAAGAGATCATATCTTTTCTGACAACACAAACTGTATGAGCTCTCAGTAACCATGTGTTGTCATAATAGTCTTTAATATATATCATCTCTCAAATAGCATTTTTTTCTAATTAAAAATATATAAATTGATATAGACAAAGAAAGGGACTTGAAGCAAGTCTTATTTACTCTCCCATGTTGCCTCTCTTATCTATCTCGATAGTGTTTTTTGTAGCCCAGTTTCAGGTCCATAGAAATTCAGCACAAATTTTAATGGAAAGTTTTTCCAAAGAACATTTAAGCTGCTTATAAAACTAATTTTACTACTGGCTTTTTATTCCCCCACTTTTGAAAAAATTTCACTGCTGGCTTTTTATTCCCCCACTTTTGAAAATAAAGTGGGTTATATAGTCTTCGTTGTGACCATCCCTCCGTCTGTCTGTCTGCTCGTCCTACCTTTGTATCCAACACTCCTGCTCAACCAGTGACTGGAATTTGATGAAACAGAAACTTTCAGAGAAGCTTTATCATATGATGTGATAGTGCACCTGCTATTTTAGATTTTGATCTTACCTATATTTGGTAGGTCGTATGGCCATACATGGACTTGACCATACGTTTTCATTAAGGATTGGTAGTACTGGTATGGTATCTGCAACTCCTCCTTAACCTATGCATAAAATTTGATGAAACTTTCAGAGAATCTTTATCACATGCTGTCATATATATACATATAGTGCACCTCCAATTTTAGATTTTGATTTGACCGATTTTTGGTGCTTCCAAGAGCCATACATGGACTTAGTTATTGTGTCGCCTGCTGTAAGCAGAGTTGACACATAGGGATTACTATCCATCGTCTTGTGTCATCGTCCTGCGTTGTCTGTCGGTTTTTGTATCCGCAACTCTTCGAAAACGGCTGATCCAATTCCAACCAAACTTTCAGGATATGTTGTTCACCTGGTGTAGTTGTCCACCTGATACTTAGAATTTTGGTTTCACAGATTTCACAGAGGTTCAATGAGCCAAAATAGCTCATTTGTTAATCTTGTTAGTTTAAATCCACAACTCCATCATAAATACAAGTCAGATTTCATCCAAACTTGCAGGATATGTTGTTCATCTGATCTAATTGCACATCTTATTTATAAAATTTTGAATTTATAGATTTTAGAGGTTCCTGAGCCAAAATTTCCCATTTGATAATTTGGTTTATTAATCTGGAATTCATTCAATTTAAGCTACAAGTCATATTACAACCAAACTATCAGGATATGTTATTCACCTGATATAATTATGCACCTGCTACTTAAATTTTTGATTTGCAAATTTTAGAGGTTCACTGAGCTAAAATAGCTCATCATGCTCATTTGTTAATTTGTTTGTAAATCTGCCACTCCTTCAAAAACGTCTATCAGATTCCAACCAAACTTTCAGTATGCTGTTTATCACATCTGGTTATGCACAGTATACTAAAAATTTTGTTTTAAAGATTTTAGAGGTTTGCCAAGCCAACATGGCTCATTTGTTAATCCAGTTACATGTAGTTAATCTGAATAATTTCTTCAAAAAAAAAAAATTCATATTCCAAACAAATTTGCAGAATATGTTTTTCTCTTATCTAGATATGCACCTGGTGCCTGATACTTTAGATTTTAATACAGATTTTAGAGGTTTACTTGGCTAAAATGGCTCATCTGTAGTGCAGGCGACACAAGTTTTCTATGGAACACCCATCAATTTTAAATTGTCATTAGGGGGTACTGGAATGGCATCCACAACTCCTCCTAACCCATTGAATGGAATTTGATGAAACTTTCACAGAATCTTCATCACATGATACTATAGTGCACCTTCTATTTTAGATTTTGATCTGACCAATTTTTGGGGTTTCCCATTACTATACATGGACCTAGGCATTCATTGTCATTAGGAGGGTACTGGTATGGTATCCACAACTCCTACTTAACTTATGAATGGAATTTGATGAAACTTTCATAGAATCTTTTACACAAAATGCCATAGTGCACTTCCTGTTTTAGATTTTGATCTTACCAATATTTTCGGTTTCCCATAGCTATATATAGCCATACATGGACTTACTCATGCATTGTGAATAGGGAGGGTACTGGTATGGTATCTGCAACTCCTCCTAAACCAATGAATGGAATTTGATGAAACTTTCAGCGAATCTTTATCACATGCTGTCATATATATACATATAGTGCACCTCCTATTTTAGATTTTGATTTGACCAAGGCCAACCTTAAAAAATTGTGTGTTTGCTGTTTATCGACCTACTCATAAAAAACCTACCTACTCAAAAAATTTTATTGACATTTCCTAGACAAATTTTTTTTTTCCTTCTATTTTTAGCATATTTTTTTTTTAAAATTAAGCCCTTTTTGACATCTTTTGAGAAAAATAAAAAAAAATTTCCTACCTACCTACTCACATCCAAAACTGACAGTCGATAAACAGCAAACGAACAATTTTCTAAGAGCCATACATGGACTTAGTTATTGTGTCGCCTGCTGTTAGCAGAGTTGACACATAGGGATTACTATCCATCGTCTTGCGTCATCGTACATAGTGCACCTCCTATTTTAGATTTTGATCTGACCAGTTGTGTTTCCAAGGGCCATACATGGACTTAGCTATAAATTGTCATATTGTATCCACAACCCCTAACCCAATGAATGGAATTTGATGAAACTTTATTACGATTCCATAATGCACTTCCTATTTTGGATTTTGAACTGATCAATATTAGGGGTTTCACTTGGCCATACATGGACATAACCATGTAATTTATTGGTGGGGTTCTAATTTTCGTGGATTTCGTGGTTGGCTGAAACCACGAAATATAAAACTCGACAAAATACTTATTTTCAATGAAATTGCAATAGGAACAACACCAAATCACGAATTCAAAAACCCACGAATCCACGATTTTTTATAAAACCACGAAAATTGGAGCCCATGAATAAAAGTGCATTCGCAGTAATGGGGGGAGTCGGTGAATAAGAATAAGAATATTCATTTTTCCAATTACAGGGCCCAAAAGGGCATTTCTATCAAAATTTCAAACATGTACCGGTAACAATTTTCAATGATTAAAAACAGACATAAAGAAAACGTACATCAGACATGTTGGGATGCCATTGCAACTCCTCCAAACCAATGAATGAAATTTGTTGAAAATTATCGATTGTGGTCATAATGCACTACCGGGTAATTAAAATTTTTATCTGACCAATAATTTTGGTTTCCCATACTTGGATTCTGCCATCTGTGTATCTTATGAGGTGTGGGGGGTGGGGTGCAGGGGTATCATTTAGTGAGCTATGCTCACAGTATATCTAGTTTGTTTTAGTCTTAAAAAAATGTAAATTTTCTTCTATTTGTTCAACTATGTTTTTTTTGTAATCATGACCCCTAATTTTTGTTTCTCTGACTTGAAAAATGCTATGATCTGCCTTGCCATATCATGTCTGCTTCAAGTCTTCTATACTGTAGTGTCGGTGTTTTATTCTTTCTCTCGACCAAAATTGAAGATATGTTTGTTTCCCAATGTCTGACCATGTAAAAAAAGGGCTAGGTCAAAGTTTTTTTTACCAAAAAATCACACAGTTTTTTTTTTTTGCTTCCATGAAAGAAATCATATCGTCTCTGTATAAATTTTGGACATTACTTTTTCTTTTTTAAGAATTCACCGGTATTTTTTCTAACAAAGATAGATTCACAAGTGCATAGAAAAAGTGTTCAACAGGATTGAGATAAAAAACTATACACCAAAAGTTGTGCTAAATAGACTTTACAGTTACCATAAAATTTTACCTGGTCTGACTCGAAGTCACATAATTTGCAAGCTTGTCATATGGTTACTGCTACACAGTGACTTGACCTAACTTGTCACATTGTGATAATCATCTGAGTTTACATCATTCAACACATTCTATCATAGACATGTTAGGTTAAATATTACCGTATAATAGTGAAGTCACTATGTCCAACAAGCCTGTAAACAGCATGACTTTCGAGCCAGATTTTGACAAACAAATAAGAGTTGTTCTTTATTTTGTTTTGATAAGGATCTATTACATTGTAAACAATACCACAGGAAATGTGTTTGATGTTTTGATAAGGATCTATTACATTGTAAACAATACCACAGGAAATGTGTTTGATGTTTTGATAAGGATCTATTACATTGAAAACAATACTGCAGGAAATGTGTTTGATGTTTTGATAAGGATTCCTGTGGCATTGTAAACAATACCGCAGGAAATGTGTTTGATGTTTTGATGACAAAGTCTGCTCAGATTTACAAACTGAAAGGTCCATTAAAAACTTGATTAAACACTTGTAATTACATTTACTATTTATGGTGGGTTTCCTGGCTCTTTAACGTATTATATTTGCAATTCTTCAATGAACATATAGAAATTCTATTGTATACCAATTTGTACTGCCTGAAGGGGTTTACCTTGATACTCCAGTAATGACAAATTGGTATACAAAAGAATTCTATAGAATCTTGATTGGTTGATTGACAAAGAAAAGATAGGAGTTTTGAAGGAGTTGTTATAGGTGTTACTTGAAGAATATTGGTATTAAAGAATTGCAAATATAATATGTTATTGAGCCAGGAAATCCGCCATAAATTTCTTTCAAATAGGCTTTAGAAAGTGTATGGTTTATGTCATGTAAATGATTCTGTCCCACACAAACTCATTTGTGATTAACAAATTAAATGTTTTATTTACCATTCTAAAATGGAGTCCACAAAGGAGAAATTTTCAAAATTGTTTTTGACCTGATTTTGATGCATTTTTTCATGGTCATCTTCCAACCCTAGACTTACTCCTTATTATTATTCCTAGAGGAATGATTACTGATTAGCATCTGCTCAAACATTCCTTGTTAATTTAAACATATAAATACATGTATGTGGATTACTTCAAACAGAGTGTTTAAATATCTCCTGTAAAATTTCAGGTGATCAGTTAGATGAACCCACAGCGATTGTTGATGGATACAACTCATATTTTAGTTTTTCCAGGAAGAGAAGTGGCTATTCAGGTATACTGGGATAATTTTATATATTTTAATACATAATACCTATCTCAATACAGGACTTTCGAGATAGGAACTCTCTTGTAATTGAAGGCGACAATGATCTCCTAAAATACCATTGAGCATGTGTTGAGACATGTGTTGAGACGGAGTGACTGGATTCTTGATCTATTGAAATAAATATATACCACTTAAAAAAAAAAAGAAAATATTAATGAAATTGGAGTATACACTTATAATTGTTCTTAAATAATTGTTCTTAATCACAAATCTTTAACTGAGTAAATCAATTGCCCTGAAGCGCTACAACAGATTGAACATAAACCACCCTTAGCTCAACGTTGTTCATTAATTAGTGATTCCCTCTCAGGGTATTGATGCATTGATTTAATTCGTATAGTATGAGAAATGTATTCTGGTTTGAACATGACTCAGAAGTCCCGTATTGTTTACTGATACATGTTCTTTTCCTTATAGAATATATTCAAACTTAACTAATCTGGATTCAATTTCAGGCTCTTTGCCCCACTCATTTAAAATATGGGACCAAAAAGGCAAAATTTGATCTTTATTATTTATCATATTGAGGTGCAACTTGTTTTGTTTCATTGCTAATAAATTTGGGCTGCCATAGTATGTAGACAGATTTGAGATAGTATTTACCATTTTGAGAAACAAGAGCTTCAAAGGAGCCTAAATGAAAAAAAAATGTCAGATTTTGATGTTTTTTTTTAGCTCACCTGGCCAAAGCCAGGGCAAGCTTCTGCAATTACTTAATGTCCATTATCTGTCTGTCTGTTGTCAGCTCTTCATTCAAAGATTCAAAAATAACTTGGCCAATTCGAACCAAATTTGGCAACAATAGTCCTTCAATGATCCCCTGCAAAAATTTGTTTTTATACCCCTTGCAAGGAAGGGGAAGGGGTGTGGGGGGTGGGGGTATATTGGAATCACCTTGTCTGTCAGTCTGTCAGTAGACATTTTTTGTCCGGAGCTTATCTCGGAAACACTTCACTATTTCTCAATCAAATTTTGTATGCATGTTAGTAACCATAAGAACTTGTGCATCTGGTATTTTTAGATTAATTCATTGACTTTTTAGAAAGTTATTGCATTTTTGGTATTTTCCGACTTGGAATTTTTACTGAAAAAATTTGTCCGAAACCCTTCTATATATCTTTTTCAAATTTTGTCAGAATACTAATTATCATATAAACATGTGCACCTGATATTTTCAGATTGATTCAATAAATTTTGAAAAAGTTACAGCTACTTCAATATGCTTGTACTTAAGTACACATATGGAAAATTTTTGTTCGGAGGCAATTTCAGATCCTCTTTAAAATATCCTTTTCAAATTTTGTCAGAATGTGAGTACCTTATGAACCTATGCACCTGGTATTTTTAGATTGATTCATCAAATTTTGAGAAAGTTATTGCAACTTTGATGTTTTGAACTTTGTATATTTTCTGGAAAAAAGAGGTAAGGTATATCATAATGTTGAACAGCTAGGATTTAAAAGGGACAGGGCGTCAGTCGTGAAAAGGGCACTTTAGCGGGCTGACTGAAATAGGAAAAGGGCACTCAAGTGTGATGATCCATAATTTAAAAGGTGTACAAAACACTTTTAATTATTATATCAGCAAAATACATTCATATATATTTATATGAAGGGGGCAAGACCTTTTCAGTTAATGTGTTTTAGGCATTTTCAGCTGGTTGTTAACTGTTTTGGAGAAAATTTAAGATTGTTAGCTTGTCCCCTCTTATATATACTGGTAATATGTTATGTTGGAACCAAACTTGACTGCAATATTCCTTGTCCTTGTGTGGTCCCCTGTAAAAAGATGTTTTTCAGGTCAGCGCTATATCTGAAATCGCTGCAAACAGGGAACATAAATTTAATATCGGACCCTATGGGAAAACACATTACATTCTAAGATTTCCTCCTCTGAACCTCCTGAGCTATTACTACCACAAAACTTGGGCGCAATAGTCCTTGGATGTACCCCTGCACAGAAGTTATTTTTTCAGGTCTGCCCTATATTCAAGATGGCCGCCAGCAGGAAAATTGTTGGATCCTATGGGAAAATACATTCAAAGATCTTCTCCTCTTGAACTGCTAAGCCAATTGGAACCAAACATGGCCATAATTATGATAATAGCCATTAGGTGGTCCCTCTGCAAAAAAAAAGAAAAAAAAAAGACGTTTGTTAGGTCTTGAATAAAGTGTTAACCTCCACATTCTTAGAAATTCTGCAACACCAATAAATGACATCTGTTTCATGTTTTATGTTCCATTATTTTCGGGGGTTGCTACATTCTGTAGAGATTCTGCAACACCATTAAATGACATCTGTTTCATGTTTTATGTTCCATTATTTTCAGGCGTTGCTACATTCTGTAGAGATTCTGCCACACCAATAAATGACATCTGTTTCATGTTTTATGTTCCATTATTTTCAGGGGTTGCTACATTCTGTAGAGATTAGGGAACACCAATAAATGACATCTGTTTCATGTTTTATGTTCCATTATTTTCAGGGGTTGCTACATTCTGTAGAGATTCTGCAACACCAATAAATGACATCTGTTTCATGTCTTATGTTCCATTATTTTCAGGGGTTGCTACATTCTGTAGAGATTCTGCTACACCATTAAAATCAGAAGAAGGTTTGTATTCTACTTTTTCAACAAAAACTGAAACGTTAGTTGGTTGCTATGGTGATGTGTCAGATTTCACAGAAGAAGAGTTGGAGTCGTTAGATGCAGAAGGAAGAACAGTAATAACTCAACATAAAATTAGGTGAATATTGTCATCAGTATGTTAATTTGGAATACTGTGAAAGTATTACATGTATTGTTTGTTGGATTCCAATTTTCAGGGATTTCTTGGTTCTCTAAAACCATGAAATTAAGCTCCCAACGAAATGCATTTTTTCTAAGAGTTTAAATGCATAGAAACTGAAACCACAAATTTAAGTGCCCATGAAGTAGTGATATTAACAGAAACCACAAAAATTGATGTCCATGAATAAAAATACTTCCACAGTATACAGAAAGAATAGTGTCGTATATGGAAAGTTGATTTTAACAAAAAATATGGAACAGTTTGACCATAAGAATAACAAACAAAAACAAAAAAAAACGACAGAAAACCTAAAGTAAGCTCATGAGCTGTATTACACACATTATCCATGATTTATTTTTGTTATATTATGACATATTGATGATGTTCGCTGGTCATGTTTATGTATTTCTGTCAGATTTTTGGACTTCTCTGGTTTTATCCTTTGAAGAGCTCAATAATTTTTTGCCTGGTGACCCCCTATTTCTTCCATAATATCATTTTATACATCTTTCGGAAATTTCTGAAGAAAAAATTATTCAGTTGGTGTTATTTTTTCACATTCATTATTGAATAGACATTGCTCATATTAAACTTATGACATGCTGAGGAGTCTGGTTTACCACCATTTTTGAAAAAACTTGTATCTCAAACCTATCAATTGTTTGTGCTTAAATTACTTCTTTACCAATTTCCTAACAAGAAATTACATTTAATTGAAACCCTTGTTATTTTAAAATTGACTAGCAAACATCCTTAAACATGGATTTTTTAAAATCAATAGAGTTTACTGTGTAAATTAGAAACTTATATGACATTCATTTATTGTTTCTATATTTAATGCTTTGCATGATTTGCAATTTTAATTGCTAGAAAATAGATAAAATCATATGCAAATTGATACAAACAAATTTGCAGTGGACTTTTTATGCATTCCACATCAGTAGTTTTTTCCCGTAAAATAATTCAGAATTTACATTTGTTTTATTTACTGGTATTGTATGAAGGAGGAAGAATGGTGAGGAGGCCGAGTTAGCCATTATCAATGTGTATTGTCCACGTGTGGATCCTGAGAGAGAGGATCGTCAGGAGTACCAGTTACGATTTTATGCGCTCCTACAAACTAGGGCTGAAGCGTTACTACAGAATGGAAGGTACTTGTTCTATGATACAATTTAACACAATGCTATGCGTTCCTACAAACTAGGGCTGAAGCGTTACTACAGAATGGGAGGTACTTGTTCTATGATACAAGGTAACACAATGCTATGCGTTCCTACAAACTAGGGCTGAAGCGTTACTACAGAATGGAAGGTACTTGTCCTATGATACAAATTAACACAATGCTATGCGTTCCTACAAACTATTAAGGCAGAAGCATTACTTCAGAATGGAAGGTACTTGTTCTATGATACAATGTAACACAATGCTATGCGTTCCTACAAACTAAGGCAGAAGCATTACTACAGAATGGAAGCTACTTGTTCTATGATACAAGGTAACACAATGCTATGCGTTCCTACAAACTAAGGCAGAAGCATTTCTTCAGAATGGATGGCAAACTTTTTTTAATGCAAAGTAAAGTAACTGATTTTATGCTCTCTCACAAATAAGGGCAGAAGCCATACCCAAAATGGAGGGTACATGTTCTATTATACAAAAAAAACCATGATTTTTCTCCCTTGTTCAAACTATGGAATGTGCCTTACTTCATTAGAATGGGAGGTACTACAAGAAAAATGATTTTGCATCCTCCTTTAAACTTGATGAAAGTATTACATTATTATATGTAATTCAGAGAGATGGAAGGCATATGGTCTATGGCATAAAGTAATGCTGTTTCACATCTCCCTACAAACTAGGGCATTACTTCAGTTAAAGACACATGTTCTATTTACAATGTTACCCAATTTTAGACTTTCCTTCAAACAAGGGCAGAAGGCACCCTTTCTTTAAAATGGAAGGTATATGTTCCATTTAAAGTTGATAGACACTGATATTTATATCCATGAGATTTTGTTATAAATCAGCACAGTTGAAGACCCTTTCTACAGACTTTCAATCCATAATAAAAAGTATAGGTCATCATGCTTGTTTTACTAGAATCAAGGTCAAAGTTTGTTCTTTTTTGGCTATGTTTTACCTATCAGTAAATTTGCATAGAATGCACAGGGAAAATATGGAAATGTAATCTTTAACTTAACAGAAATAAACCTTTTATCCACGAGAATTTTTTTTATACTTTTGTAAATATATCATTTATAATCTACAATTATAGTTTTCATAACGAGAACGAATTGTATATCGATGGATATCAACTAGAGTTATGTAATTTCATAATATAATAAACGAGCCTTTGGCGAGTTTATTATATTTGAAATTACATAAAGAGAGTTGATATCCAAGGATATACAATTCTTTCAAGTTGTTAAAACTATTTCTCTTATGATGCTGTGAATATTTAGTGCCGAACTGCTGTTTTTGTTTCAAATAACAACACTGTTGCTAGGTAACGTTAATCATGGCAAACGAGATTTCACAGTGGTCCAATAGAAATGTCGAAAAAATAATAGCACATCACGCGCGATGTGTTATTACTTGGCGCTCAACCAATGAAATTCCTGCAAAAGCGATTCAACAAGTTCATATCTAACTCCAGCTTCAAAGTCTCGTTATGTACAGCAAATAACTATATGTGCAAGGAATAGATAATAAGCGTGCATCATAAGAGAACTACTGGAAAAGGCAAGAAAATGTATGTCACCATGCTTTTATTGGAGATATTTTACAAAGTTTTCGTAACCAACATTATTTACGGGAGAAGGGAGTTAATTTGCAGCAAAGTTGATTAAACATGATATTTCACACTCACATCAATTATGGCACCACAAAAGGAAAACCTGTCAAAGGACTTTTTTGGCAAAAAAAATCAAACCAATTCTATATTTAAGGTCTTTCCCACTTTGGTGGAAAGACCTTCTTGTGTTTCTTCTGATTATTATTATTTTTTTGCAAAAAAGTCTTAAAAGATATCACTTTGATACTTGGTACCATTAATCAGAAATGGCCGTACTTGACCAGACTGACCCTGTGAACCCGATCTATTTTTAGTAACAGAGTTACATCACCAAACATGGTAAACCTTGTTAGCAGATAAACTCTGAATCCATAATAGATAGCTGATGAAGTGTAATTAGAAAAATGTTTGTTAGGTCATGACAAAAATCCATAACATTTGGTCCGAAATTGTCCAATAGACCATTCTGGAGTTATGCCTCCGCAAAATTTGGTGCTTTTTAGCAATGATTTTCTCCCAAACCGGAAGTGATAGAGACATGAGACCTACACCATTGTTCTTGGTTCCCCAGGGGCTATTTGAAAAGGTCAAGGTCAAAGGTCATCAGTGACCTTTATTTTGACCTCTAGACTTGTTAGTGGATTAACTCAAAAACCGTAACAGATAGCTGATTAAATGTTATGGAGAAAATGTGTGTCTTGTTGAGACCTACAATTGTTACATTGAGTCAAAAATCATTGGACCAATTGTTTTGGACCTATGGGCCAAAACAGGATCCGGAAATGCCACTTTTTTGTCAGTCATGACCGAAATTTTCAATTTTTGACCGAAATGAATTTCAACTTTTCAGACATTCTAAAAAATTGTATGTTAAAAAATCGGACATTCTACAAGACAATGCATAAAGATTTGACTTTAATCACCAAACCGCTAATTAAATTTGATGTAACATGTCAACAGGTAATAATTAAATAAACATGTCATCACCTTTAATCGGATTAACAGCACGTGATTAGGACAGGTAACACCTTTGTTGATTGCCAATTACGACTTAATTATACCCTTGTGATGATGATAACAAGGGGTGGTAAATACCCAGAGGGTAAATATTGGCAAAGGAGCCGTTTGAAATAGAGGATTTTACTTCAAACGTGATATTTTCTTTTTAATTTCAACTAAGGGGGCTATTATCAACCGGTACTGGGGCCTATTATCAACCGGTACTTTCGTTTCTACTTACTATCGCGCATGCGTGTTCATAAAACTTATGCGAAAACCGATAAAACCCTAACATTGCTGTAAATAAAAATTAATTTAAATCCCACTGAATTCCGTTAGTGCCTGGAAAAGCCTTTCCAATTTTAAATGTGTTTGCATTTCACAGCCGTTTCCGATTTTATTCGAAATTACAACACATGTGTCATTTCCGGTTTACTTTCGTTTTGTCCTCGAAGGGAATATCAACTGCAATTTTGACATTTGGACATCACTGCTGATAATAAACATGAATTATTAACCTAATGCAGTGATAATACATCCTTTGGCTTCATAATACGAGACAAGAATCATATGTTGCGTGGAAAACATTGCTTAAAATAAGCATCATTGAAAAAAGGGGGGGGTTAAAACGATGTCAAAAATTTCATCCACATGTTCTGACCTCCCAAAAATGACTGAAATCGGTTCCAAAAATTTCCGGATCCCTGGGCCAAAAACCGATTGGATGTATAAATAAGGGGTTTTTTGGCTATAGCTCAAATACCATAGAAGATACAAACGTATATTCAATACAAAAAATGTTCAGGTAGACTTGACCTTCAAAATGACTCGAGGTCAAATGTCAAGGTCACATTAAAAAAATGTATTTCACGTTAAAGAGTCTATAAATGTACATATTAAGCTTAGAATGTTGGTTTTCCCTATGAATCAATAATGAGAACATTCTGACGCAACTTTGGGAAAGACCTATCAATTTTTCTTCGAACGATTGACATACTAGTTGACTCTATATTTTTAAATGCACGAATTAGTTGTGGAGAAAAACAGTGTCCATCTGCCGTGACGAAGTAAAGGCTAAGCTATTTCAGGCCTTCCTACAAACTAATACAGAAGCGTTATAATGGAAGGTACATGTTCTCTACATGGTCTTTGGTACAAAGTCACATGATTTTATGTCTTCCTACAAACTAGGACAGAAACATGTTAAATTTTATTAAGGTAGAAACTAAAAGTATTAATTTTAGTATTAGGCTTAGGCGAAGAAAATAGACAGGCAGATAATAAGAAATTAGGAGATTTTTGTTTGTAATGATATGGAGAACTGCCATGTTGTTAACACTTTGGATATGTAAATAACTCAATCAGAAACTTATCTTAAAAAAACTTGATGGGTACATAACAAAATAAGTTAAATAGGGTAGATTATAAGAATCTAACATCAGGGTAAGTACCAGACAGAAAAATCTCAGACACCAAACAGTAAAATTTCATGTACTGGGATGAAGCTTGCTGAGTCCGAGAGGCTAGAAATATTACCAAAGGGTGTCTGAGATTTTTTTTTTGTCTGGCACACTCATTGGTGTTTGATTATTTCCCCCCCNCCCCCCCCCAGCATAAAAAATATCAAACAAATTACAGTGGAAACGCCTTTGTTGACATCAGTGAATTACTTCCCTTTTCATGACATCATTAGGCATGGAGCACACGTACGAGTCTTTGGTTAGTTTGCAATTTCAGCATTTTTAGCTCACTTGGCTATAGCCAGGGTGAGTTTTTTTCATGACTTTTTGCCTGTCGTCCGTCTGGAGTTAACTTTTCATTCAAAGATCTACTCTTCTGAAACTGCTGGACCAATTGAAACCAAACTTGGTCACAAAAGTCCATAGATGGTTCCCTGCAAAAAAGTTGTTTTTCAGATTCACGCTTTATCCAAGATGGCCGCCAGTGGGGATCATAGGTTTAACATTGGACCCTATATATGGGAAAACACATTCAAATATCTTTTTCTCAGAAACTACTTGTCCAATTAGATCCCAACTTAGTCACAATGGTCCTTTGATGGTCCCTTCTAAAAAAGATATCAGACAGGTCCATACCTCATCCAAGATGGCCACTAGCAGGAAACATAGTTTTAACATTGGACCTTATGGGAAAACACTTTCAAATATTTTCTCCTCTGAAACTAAAGGGCCAATTAAAACCAGACTTTTAGATGGTCCCCTGCAAAAAATTGTTTTTCAGGTCCGTGCTATATCCAAGATGGCCACCAGCGGGGGATCATAGTTTTAACATTAGACCTTAAGGGAAAAAAGCACATTCAAAGATCTTCTTCTCTGAAACTGCTGAGCCACTTTGAACCTAACTTTGCCACAATAGTGTTTAGGTGCCCCCCTGCAAAAAAGTTGTTTTTCAGGTCAGCGCTTTATCCAAGATGGCCGCCAGCAGGGAACATAGTTTTAACATTGGAACATATGGGAAAACACTTTCATAGATTTTCTCCTCTGAAACTACTGGGCCAATTGAAACCAAACTTGGCATCAATAGTCTTTAGATGGTCCCTGCAAAAGTTGTTTTTATACGACCACAAAAATTTTGCGGCCGTATTATGGTATGGTGCTGGCGTCGGCGTCAGCGTCTGTTGACAGCATAACTTTGGTTCTAGTGAACGGATTGTTACCAAATTTTAGCATGATGTTTGTTGGCACAAGCTTAAGCCCGGGTTTTAATTTCGCCTTCCCTGTCCAACCCGTTTTTGAAAAAGAGGCAAAAAAGGGGCCAAAAAGGGTTAAATTAGGTATTTTCGTGTCTGTGGACAGCATAACTTTGGTTCTAGTGGACGGATTGTTTTTAAATCTTTGTATGATGTTTCTTGGAACATTCTTGAGAAACCTTTTTTTCCTTTAGTTTTTGGCCCCACCCATTTCAGAATTAGGGGCCAGAAAAGGGTTAAAGTGGGTGTTTTCACATCTTTGACTGTAGAATCTTTATTATTTATTGGATTTTGATAGGGTTTGTTTCAATGTGCTCCTGAGGAAATTTCCAATCTGTAGTATGCCAACGGATTTCACATAGCATGTACCGCTCCTGAGATAAATGGGCCCAACAGGGACTAATCTCAAAAAAAATTATTTTTTTTTATTTTAAGTCCGATTTTGATGCAGTTTTTTTCAATGGATTCCTTGTGAAAAATTAATATGGCACTTAGCTATTAGATTTTTGGTAACTTGTTTCCTTTCCCAGCTATGAGGGGCCGAAGGGGCCAAAATTGCGAATTTGCAGATTATGTAGAATTTCTATTTTTCATCGGATTTCAATGGGATTTTTTTCTTTGGATTCCCCTTGATCTAAGCTTTCAGATGTATGTCAACGGAATTGGCATAGCTCTTACCGTTTCCGAGCTACAAGGGGTCAAAGGGGCCAAAATTCGAATTTTTTAAAATATGTCAAATCTTTATTTTTCATCGGATTTCGATGGAATTTTTTTCTTTGGATTCCTCTTTATCTAAGCTTTCAGTAGTATGTCAATGGATTTGGCGTAGCTCTTACCGTTTCTGAGCTACTAGGGGTCAAAGGGGCCAAAATTATAATTTTTCTAAATATGTCAAATCTTTAATTTTTAACGGATTTCCATGTGATCTTTTTCTTTGGATTTTTCTTGATCTAAGCTTTCAGAGGTATGTCAACGGATTTGGCATGGCATATACCGTTTCCGAGCTACAAGGGGTCAAAGGGGCAAAAATTGCAATTTTTCTAAATATGTCAAATCTTTATTT
>MJUU01006495.1:7831-32061 GCA_002080025.1 Modiolus philippinarum
GGGGGGGGGGGGGTGAACATTGTTTTCTTAATAATGCTTGGATAATGATAAGAAGGGTTCATTTGGGTGACTTCTGTGTTTGTATCCAATAGCAATCATCATTTGATGTGATTAAACTTTTCTGTTGATACCAGAATTTATTTCTACAAATTATTTTGTTGACAATCATTGTTGAAAGTTGCTAAATGTTCCTTCTTTACTTCTACCCGGGGGCATAAGTGTTTCACAAAACACATCTTGTTCTCAATTGAAATTGACATTCGCGACACAAAGATTTGGTTGGTCTTCATTGTCTACAAGCGTCCTGTCTTACTCCTAACTAAATGATTCCTAGTCTTTCTTGGAATAATCATTGCATTGATATTTTTTGTAAACACTAACAGCACTAAGCATGCGAATAACAACGAATAACAAACTAGAAGTGTGTGTTTTGATACAAAAACTAATGTCCCCCCCCCCACAGTACGTAATGTTCTTTCAGTGATAAAACACAAGTAAGTTTATGTTGCCACCAGGTGGCCATTTATTCCAGCTAGACAATATGCAAAGCTAAAGCATGATGGTCAACAATCCTGTGAAGTTAAGTTGAAATCCTTTGAAAGATGTGGGAGAATGAGTTTCACAAACTTTATAATTCAGCAAAATTCTATGTCAAAAAGAGGCTCTCCCCTAAAAAATGGCCCATCAATCTGGCGTGACAATATGCACAATCCTGTGAAGTTTCGTTGAAATCATATCAAAGATGTAGGAGAATTGGAGCCCACAAACTAAATTTCGCAAAATTCTAAGTCAAAAAGGGGCAAAACTCCAGCAAAAAATAGCCGATCAATCCGGCGAGACGATATGCACAACTAGGCATGATGGTCAACAATCCTGAGAAGTGTGGTTGAAATCGGATCAAAGATGTAGGAGAATTGGCGTCCACAAACTAAATTTCGCAAAATTCTAAGTCAAAAAGGGGCAAAACTCCAGCAAAAATTAGCCGATCAATCTGGCGAGACAATATGCACAACTACCCATGATGGTCAACAATCCTGTGAAGTTTGGTTGAAATCGGATTTAAGATGTAGGAGAATTGGCGTCCAGAAACTAAATTTCGCAAAATTCTAAGTTAAAAAGGGGCAAAACTCCAGCAAAAATTAGCCGATCAATCCGGCGAGACGATATGCACAACTAGGCATGATGGTCACCAATCCTGTGAAGTTTGGTTAAAATCCGATGAAAGATGTAGGAGAATTGGCGTCCACAAACTTTGTGACGGACGGACTGACGAACGGACTGACGGACGGACGGACGGACGACAGACGGAAAAGACAAAAACAATATGTCTCCCCCTTAAGAGGGGGAGACATAAATACCAAAGATACTGCAAATTTAGTTTCTGCAGGTGGCCAATTCGGCCACTGATATTTAAACTTTTTTTTTCAAAAGATACGTTACCGCATATTTCCAACTTGAATGGTTTTAAGACCAACAATTAAGTAACGACTGATGAAAACCTTAGGTCCACAGAAATATCGAACAAAGGTTAATGGATAACAAAATACCGAAGTAACCGTAAATTTAGTTTTCGGCAGATTGCCATTCTGACAACTTGTGTCTCATGAATGCAGGTCTAATGAAAATATTGACTTGTGGTTCAATGACTACCCCAAGGACTAATAGTTTGACAGTAGAGGGATAGGTCTGACGGAAAATATGACATAGTACAAAAGTTTCTCTAATCGAGTTTGAAAATTGCAATTTTGACAAACTTGCGTCTCTTCGTTGCATATCAAATCAAAACTTTTGGAATACCATAAACAAGAACATTTGAGCATAGAACTTTGTGACTGAGACCATAGAATATAAAGAATAAAACATATTTTATTGAGACTTTGTCCCCAATTTACCCCATTTCCTTTCTTTTTCATATAGCTTAACATTGGACCTATGGAAACAAATTCAAAGATCTTCTTCTCGGAAACCAACTTAGTTACAACGTTTCCTAGATGATCCTTTCCTAAAAAGATATCATGCAGGTCCGTGCCTAATATGAAAAAGAAAGGAAATGGGGTAAATGTCAAGGAGACAACATCCCATATCCACGCTAAAACGACACAAAACAAAACATCTAGGGGTCACCATATGGTCTTCAACACATTGAGGAACCTCACACCATATAGTAAGTCTTAAATGGCCCCGAAAAGGTAAAAAAGTGAATAAATAAATGGAAACAAACCACATCCAATAACCCAAATATCAAGAAACTAAAATTTTATAAGAAGACAAGGACAAGCCAATGACCAACATATTCCTAATCAACATATTTTAGCATAAGACCTTATAGGAAACAGATCAAGATTTTTTTCCAGAAACTACTAGTTAATATTATAACCAAACTTAATCACAATGGTCCTGAGATGATCCTTTCCAAAAACGTTTCATGCACCGACTCACCTAATCCAAGATTGCGTCACTAGGGATCATAATGTAACAATGGGGCCATATTTATATGTCAGCAATGATCCAGGTGAGCGTTGCATGCTTTTGAGAGCTTATTTTTGCAAATAATTGATATTTAAAGGATTGGAGATTACCTACATAGCCTATCAGAATATGTACCTGCAGATGAAAAGAAAACGAACGAAGACAAAAGCTTACATGCATATACATTAGGATATGCAATTGCAAGGAAAAAGTTACCACCTACTCATTACCTTCGTCTTTGGTTAGCACTCAACTTATCCAAGTTTCATTATGAAGTTGAATACGATCCTGTGAAAGCATGCTTTGAAGCCAAAAATGCATTTGATCTTGCCATAGAAGATTTTAATGAAATATCAGAGGAATCGACTCCAGTACTGGAGATGCTTATAGATAAAGTGACACTATGGGCATGCGGGGATAAGATTTTACTATACCTATATGATATTTTGCATTTTATTGAAATATTGAAATGATGACAGGAAATAATAAAATAATAATCGATATCAGGAAAGTTTGCGATGTTTTAGCTTTGATTGTCAATCTTACATTAGCACACAAGTTCCGCAGAGGAATGGTGTATCCGTTAATCATTTCTCATTTCTGGCGCTCTGTTTACCCCTTACCTTAGACGAATGGACTTAATGGAAAAGACGAGAAACGTTTTAAAAAGTAAATGCAATGATTTAAATTCACTTTTTATTTATTTTATTTTTTTTATTTTTTTAAGTATTACATTAACATGGTTATTTTACATACAAAGACTAATATATCAGTTTAATATGTACACGTTTCTTAGTAGATAATACACCTATTATTGTTATACATTAAAAAAATATTTGTTTTCAATATGTTTTACATCAAATGAACGATGCACTTATACCAACAAAAATATTTTTTAGATATTTTGAATATCCAGCCTTGCCTGAAGAAGATTCTTTGTGAATCGATAATTAGAAACATGAATTTAGAGATTCCCTTCCCACCGAGGGATTTGGCTGTTCTTCGAATTCATAGATATTACAGACAGATTACACTGCTCCCGCCATCTCTGTGTGAGACCGAAATAGTTATTGTATTGGATTTAATTCAGTACATATTGGAATTCCAATTTGCACTAGATAACAAAATACCGAAGTTACTGTGAACAAATATTCTTCATATGCGCATTTCCTCAACTTATGTCTCTTCAGTGCAGATCAAATAAAAACATTAGGAAATTCATAAACCAAAATATATGTAATTTAAGCTGTTATTTCATTACAAATTGGATTTCGAATTTCTTCTAGGAGAAATAGATATATCCTGATTTATACTAGTATGAATCTAGTATGATCCAAAATTATATTCGATATTTTATTCAGGAGGATTCTGAAAGGAGTTTGATTCATGAAAACTAAACAGTGAAACAACAAAATTACAAATGACATAATTATATTCTGCCTGTTCATTTGTTGCAACAGTTGGTGGAACCCTGTGACATTTGGTGTACCAGGGAATTTTTCTGTTTACATCAATAGGTTCGCATATTATTGTATTTGCCAGATCAAGTACAATCTGTCGCTTTTATATTACCATCTTTCAAAGAACATATTTTGTGAACATATTGTGTTAACAGGATCTATTGCATTTCAACCAGGGAAACAAAGACTTCTCAATTCAATACCATCAGTATCAGAAAAGTAGTCTTTAAGTACTCCATCTTAAAAAACATTCTTCCCTGTTTACAGTTCATTTATGAAAACTAGCGATCAGAACTTCGAACTGTGCTCAAAGGTTTAGGAATTCAAAGCAAAACATCTGTACCGTTTTTACAAATAAGATTCTTCTAAGTTAATCTTTTAATCAAATAATCACCAAACCATGGAAGGGGACATATTGATTATAATAATTAACTTCTCTACCACTGTTTCTATTGATTTATGCAAGCTGGATTCAGAATCTTACTAGTATAAATCACATTATATCGAAATTTCTCCTAGTTGAAATTGAAATTCCAATTTAAATTGCATAAACTCCAGTACAAATCAAAATTGTAATTTGTCCCAGTGGAAATTAGAATTCCAGTTTGTACTAGGATTCTGGATCAAACTTGATTCCAGTTTATACTGTAACCAATACAAACACTCATTAAGTCCACAGTTTACAAAATTTTGTACTTGACAGAATTTATGCTTTATTTAAACTACCAGTTTTGCTTAAGGATGTATTCTGGTGATGTTTCAATCTCGTTGAAATCTCGATTGGAAATAATTTTAAGATTATTTATACTTTATGTACAATAGCAATGATTAACAAAATTTATGTTAATCTGTAAGATGTGTTCAAAAATTATTCATTTCTATCAAGTGGTTTCAGAGTAATCACAAATTGAAGATTAATGTCCTAATGGGCTGTTGGATTCGTGTCAGATTTTCACCAAATAGGATTGGGTTAGATAAAAGCCATTTTATGAATAAAATATGCACTTATGATTTATTTTTGCTTTTTAAAAAAAGTATTATATATTTTATAAAAAATCACAAAACAAATGAAGTTTAAACCATTAGCTGTTTAAAAAAAATTAGAAAATCTACATTTTTAGGGAAATATGGAAATGCTGAAATAGCCCCTAAAAGCATGAAAATGGGACAAAGCTACATATCTTATATCAACACCAATATATGACTTTTGGGGGCTGAATTTGTTCATTCCTTCTATTTACACTTTTCGGAAAGTATGTGAAAAAAGTTAAATACTCTAAGCTAGATTTTTTCAACGAAAATAGTCAAAAAACGGGCAAAAATGCTCAAATGTGCTAAAATTGGTCACTTTCAAACATCTGTAGCAAAATAATTTGCACACCAACCTACGAATTTTTCTTTATATATTTAATCTATAATGAAAGAACATTGCAAAAATCAAGGTTTGAAAAAAAAGTTAAATACTTTAAAATTTTGGCTTCTCACCAGGGTAAATCCTGCAATCAAAGTTAGCAGGAATAACAAACATAAATATATGTTTAAGAAACTTGCGAGTAAAAAAGATATGTTAATGATCATAAAAACGATAAATGTGAAACATTAAGAACATGCAGAAACTACATGGTGTCATGTTCACTTACTCCATATCCTTTCGTAAAATATTTAATACAGGAGTTTTTATTGCAGTGTGGAGTTGATAAAACAATTCCCCGTGTTAGAGATGTATGCTTTTCTTAGTTATGGTGTACTTGTACATGAGATAATATCTCATGTGTACACTTTGTTCAATTCCTCAATTCCTATTATCTAAATTCATGTAAATTCTAAAACCTAAGGCTTAACTCCCTCCATTGCAGTTTTGTCCTTAGCTATATTTGATATTACTGATTATTCAGATTTCCTTTGGTTTTACGCATTTTAAACATTTTTTAGAATCATGGATTTCCTTTGTTGGGTTCTAGTGCTGCTGATGAGGAATTAATTTCCGAAATGGCCGAACAGCTCATTAAAATTAATTGCAATTGGAGTAAACATATGTGTTATGGTTTCATGTTCACTTACTCCATATCCTTTCGTAAAATATTATCTGCAAACAAATACTTGAGCAAGAAAGGAAAAAGAGAAATTTAAAATAAACAAAATCCACAAAAACATAGCAGTCAATTTATATTTAACACAAATTGAGAAACCTTACAAAGATAAAACAAAGGAGCAACAATGTACAGGAACATAACATTGCTAAAGCACTAGCAGTATGAACACCTCTACAAAAACTGGAAGTGACACCAGGTGTTCAAGAAGGTTGAGCATGATCTGCTACATTAAAAACATTCTTAAATTATATAAAAAGTTTAAACGAATAAGAGGATGGGAATTTGCTGTATTCAGGACACTTTTACTCTTTTGAACTTACAGAAAAGTTTTACTTTATGTAGTCTTCATAGTGCAGAGTACTAAATGGCATTTCAAAGTCTACACTAACCTTAAAAGCAATTCTATTTGTAAACTTTTTTTGGAAATATTGCTTTAAAGTTATAAGTATCTACCTGGAGTAGAGCTGTGATCTTAGTTGATTTTTGCTTATTTGGATCCTATTAGCAATTTGATCTATCACATATTTTCATGATCTTTCGGTTTATGGTCTTACAAAAGTTCTGACTTGATTTGAACTGGAGAGACATAATTTGTCGCATATCCATCTGCAGAAATTATATTGACAGCACATGTAACTTCGTTATTTAATAACAAAATAACAGAGTTACTGTGAAGATAGTTTCTGCATATTGGCATTTCGACAACTTATGTCTCTTCAGTACAGATCAAATCAAACATTTGGAAATCCATAAACCGAAATAAAATTATGAAATAAATGTTCAAACATACAAGAAAAAATCTGCTCTATGTAATTGTGCCATGTGTCAACGAAATAATTGAAAATGTTAAATATTTAATCCTCTGAAAAATCAGGTGGATTTTATGCTTTGCATGTAACTGATGTCAACATTCCGCCTATATTACAGGCAATTATGAATGAAAATTTCGTTTCCTTTTGAGGCTACGCATCTTGCCAACAACTGTTACAAAAATCAATAATCTGATAATGTAGTGTGAATTGAAGAGATATTGTACATGTTCGCAGCATTGAAAAACAGAAAGTTCGACATTTCTTCATTCGCAAATCCACACAAAATAATTATCAAAGAGAATATGGCAAGTTATAGCGATTTAAAGGATTAACTCCAGCTACGCGGTTACTTTTTAGAATACGTCTTTCAAACTGAAATACCTATAATAGCGATTAGAAGTGTTTAAAACTTCTTAAAAGGCTACTGCTACGTGGTCAACTTTTCGGAGTTTTCGAATTGCAATAACTTGCCAAATTCGCTGGATAATATATAATGTACAACTTAAATTGAAATTTAATAAGGCTCCTTTTGAACAAAACTATTCAGCCTGAAGCAAAACATATTTGAAGTAATGTTGCGTTAGTACTGCAATGTAAAAACCGGTTAAATGGCAGGTATATAAGGTGGTATCAATCAATATATAACGACCTTAAACTTAAGTGACTAATTTCAGATTTTTTTTTCGTTTCACGTGACGAAAATAATAAGTTTAAATTTCAGTCTGAACAAATCGTTAGGAAAAACTGTATGTAGTGCTGATTATTTCACTTAAAACAAATAAGACAGTCTAGGAGAAATTCAGACAAAGGAGAAGTCTTGTATATACTTATTTTTCTCCCCTTAATATTTCAATAAAAATTGCCTTAGCGCAAATAAAACGGAGTTCCAATGTTAAAAATGAAAGATGCATTGTCAAAAGAACTTCAGTTTGAAAAACAAATTCAAACTACAGGTAAAGTTTAAAAAAGCAAAGAACTTCTTCTAAACATTTTTGGAACAGAAATTTTTCTAAAAATACGGTGAGCATCAGCAACGCCTGAATTGTTAGAACACAGGATACAAGGCGGTGGACAGCATCGATTATCCCTTAAATCATAACAAAATCATATTTTATTTCATGTTTTGATTTTGATTTTATTCAAATTGATAATACAGAAGTTTTAAAAATGCCCTTCTGGAGAACCGAAACTTTGGTATTTCTTTTATGTACTGTGACAAGTCGGAAAACCGTAAACGTATATCATTGTATATGTCCAAAAGCCGAAAAATTGCGTTTGTCTGACATTATTTTGGCGTGACGTTAGTTTGTGTTAGTAATTTCCAGTGCCATTCTGTTTTTTTTTTGGGGGGGGGGGATAAGAATTAAAATAAAAAGAGTTTGTTTGAGCCTATTTGAAAATAGGTTTTCTTTCATGTAATAAGGTTTGTTATCAACAAACCTTTTAGTATTTCTTTTCCTATTGTCCGAAGATTTTAAAAGTGCCGATTTGTCTTTCTACAACAAGAAGGAGAGCGAGAGAGCTCTTGACTTTTTCCATATTGTTTGACCTTTTCTTTTAGTATCAAGGCAATTCTTACATTTGCGTTTGTATACAGATCGTTTAGTTTCGTCGCTTCATTTTTTCATTTTGTTGCATTTGTACATAAAAATGAAAAGTGAATAATTTTTTTTCCAGGAAAGTGGGCAATCTAAATAATCTAAATAAATATCAAAATACCAAAGTCATTGTAAATTTACTTTCTACGTAAGGAATGTCGGATGTTTCCCCTTATAAATCAGTTTATACATATTGCTGAAATCTAAGCATAACATGCAGTAGGAAACAAGTTTTTCTCAAAATGTTTGGTTTCTTGCTTGGTTTCTATGGCAAACAAATGCTCCATTATCAACTACAACCAATTTTACACCTCGTTTCAAAAAAAATTGACAGGGGTTCCCCTTATTATCTGAGCAATACATATAAATATAGCTGTAATAGAAATACAAAAAATGTATTAATCCAAATCATAGGTTTCTGGTTTAGTTTCCATGGCAACCAAATGCTCCATTATCCATTGTAACCAATTTTATATCTTAGTTCAAAAAACATTTTAGCAGGGGTTCTCCTTATTTCCCAAGTAATACATGTAGCTGTAATAAAAATAACAAAATCATGTATTTCTCAAAATTATAGCTTTCTGGGTTGGTTTTCATGTTAACCAAATGCTCCATTATCAATAACGACCATTTTTACACCCCGTTTCAAAAACAAATTGGAAAAACATGTTTTTTCTCAAAATTATAGGTTTCTGGATTTGTTTCATTGGCAACCAAATGCTCCATCATTTATTATAATAAAGTAATACATATAGTTGTAAAATGTTTTTTCTCATAATTGTTGGTTTCTGGCTTGGTTTCCATGGCAACCAAATGGTTGACTGTCCATTACTATCCATTAAAAATTTTTCTAAAACAAATTTGGGCAGGGTTTCCTCTTAGAATCAAGGCAATATATACTGCTGCAATCAAAATAAAACAAACAGCATAATGCATGCTTTTCTCAAAATTCCTTCTTCTATAAGAAAACCTGGTTTTTCAAAAAACAAAAATTCTGGTTTGGTTTCCATGGCAACCAAATATTCTCTTGATCATTACAACCAATTCCAGACCCTTTTTAAAAAATGAAGTACAGGGGTTCCCCTTTTGACATACGTCAAACAAATTTCTCAAAATTCCTTCTGATTACAAAACCAGATTTTTCAAAAAAATAAGTTTCTGGTTTTGTTTCTATGGAAACTAAATGCTCTTTGTCCATTACATCCAATTTAAGAGCTCTTTCCAAAGAAAATTTGGGCAGGGGTTCCCTTTATAACATATGTAATACATTTTTTTAAATTCATTTTTTATCAGAAAATTCAATATTTCAACAAAAAAAATAAGTTTATGGTTTTTGTTTCCATGGCAACCAAATGCCCTTTCATCCATTAAACCGAACTTCATACCTCTTTCCAGAAACAATTTGGGCAGGGGTTCACCTAATAAGCTATGTAATACCTTTATCTCAAAATTCCTTCTTTGTTATCAGAAAACCCGATTTTTCAAGAAAAAAATTCTGGTTTTGTCCATGGCAACCAAATGTTTTTTTTTGTCCATTTCATCCAATTCAGACCTCTTTCAAAAGAAAATTTGGGCAGAGGTTCCCTTTAAAACCTATGTAATACATATTTCTCAATATTCCTTTTCTTTTTATCAGAAACCCATTTTTTTCAAAATAAAATAAACTTCTGGGTTGTTTCCAAGGCAACCAATTGCTCTTTTGTCATTACACCCAATTTCAGACCCTTTCCAAAAAATATTTGCAGGTGTTCCCCTTATAACCAATGAAATACATATATCTCAAAATTATTTTGAAACTTTCAATATCTAACTTTTATAAAATTTTGATTAAAACTAAGTAGTATTTCTCTCATGCATAGCTCCCTCCTTAGCTGAATTTTGGCTTTTCTATGTAGATCCTATTGGTTATGTGTTCTTTATCAGCTCTTACACGTATTTTGGTTTTTTGGACTTCCAAATGTTTTGATAGTATCTACACTAAAGAAACATAAGTTGACGAAATGCGCATATGCAGAATCTAAATTAACAGTAACTTCGGTATTTTGTTATTTCTTACCACTGGGTCGATGCCTCTGCTGGTGACTGTTAGTCCCCGAGGGTATTTACCAACCCAGTAGTCAGTACTTTGGTGCTGACCCGAGACCCGATTTATTTTGAAACTTGCAATATCTAACTTTTATAGATTTTTGTTTAAAAGTAAGGAGTATCTCCCTCATGCATAGATCTGTCCTTAGCTGAATTTTGGCTTTTCTATTTGGATCCTATTGGTTATCTGTTCTCTATCAGTTTTACAAGTATTTTGGTCGATGGACTTCCAAATGTTTGATATTATCTGCACTGAGGAGACATAAGTTTTTGAAATGCGCATATACAGAATCTAAATTAACAGTAACTTCGGTATTTTGTTATTTGTTATCAGAAAACCTGATTAAAAAAAAGTTTCTGGTATTGTTTGCATGGCAACCAAATACTCTTTTGACAATTACGACCAATTTCAGACCCTTTTCCCCAAATGGGCAGGGGTTCCCCTAATAACATAGGTCAAATATTTTTCTCAAAATTCCTTCTTTTTTATCAGAAAACAAGATTAAAAAAAAGTTTACAGTTATTTTTCTTTGCTCTTTTGTCCATTACACCGAATTTCAGACTTCTTTCAAAAACTATTTGGGCAGGGGTTCCCCTTATAACCTATGTGATTGATATTTCTCGACAATAAGAAATGAATTCCGCTCAAACTGGTGCTAGGGGCCGTCTTGAACTTGCTATGAGGTATGAGTAAAACTCATTGTTGAAGGCCTTATGGTGACTTCAAGATGAAGAACAACAATAAAAGCGTTGTTCCATTTCTTATTATTACCATGTATTTGTAGAGACTTTGTCTCATTTGCATTTACTCCATATCCCTTCATTGTTAATTCTGAAAATTCCTTTTTTATCAGAAAACACAATTTTTCTCCAAAAAACAAGTTTCTGGTTTTGTTTCTATGGCAACCACATGCTCTTTTGTCATTATACCCAAAATAATAACTCAAAATTTCTTCTTTTTTATTAGGAAACCCGATTTTTCAGCAGAAAACAAAAATAAGTTTCTGGTTTTGTTTTCATGGCAACTAAGTGTTCTTTTGTCCATAACACCCAATTTCAGACCTCTTTCATAAGACAATTTGGGCAGGGGTTCCCCTTTTAACATATGTAATACAAATTTCTCAAAATTCCTTTTTTTATCAGAAAACTCAATTTTTCAACAACAAAAAGAATAAGTACCTTGTTTTGTTTCCATGGCAGCCAAATGCTCTTTTGTCTATTAAACCCAATTTAAGACCTCCATCTAAAATAATTAGGGCAGGGGTTCCCCTTATAGCATATATTATACGTATTACTGCAACCAAATATAAAAATTAGAATAAACTACTATTTCCTTTAGTTTTGGTAGCTTTGTTTTGCTTTGCATTTTTTTTTTTTTTTTGCGTTTTGCTTTGATATTTCCTCTTTGTTATATTTTGTATTTCATGTACTTAATTACTTTCA
Organism: Modiolus philippinarum; assembly: GCA_002080025.1. Taxonomy (NCBI): domain Eukaryota; kingdom Metazoa; phylum Mollusca; class Bivalvia; order Mytilida; family Modiolidae; genus Modiolus; species Modiolus philippinarum. The sequence continues at coordinate 19,792 of MJUU01006495.1, forward strand.
GATATAAAGATAGTTCAAATTAATAGATATAATCGGTGTCTAGATGTATATCAGTGCCCTGTTAAAGTGCTGGAGTCTCCACAACTAATTAGATAAATAAATGAAATTAAGAAAAAGCTAGATATATAAGCTAAATAATTTTGATGAGTTTCATATAAAAATGAAAGTTGTGTTGGCTTGTCAACAAAATGTTTAGCTGGTTTGTTTACATATTTACTTGGTTTCATTAGGGGTAATGTGAATTTATCCCTGTCATCGACAGAAATTATAACTTGCCCATACTTAATAAAATCCTAAATAGTATGCTTAACTGTACTACTGGTATATACTTGATATTAAATACATTTTCTTGAAAAGCCACATTAGGTACCATTAAATGGTAATCCAATGGTTATCAACAAATTAATTAAAGAGATCAACAAATTAATTAAAGAGACAAATATGATATAATGTTAACCCTCTACTTCCAAATTGCACCTTTCTGACAGTTACCTTATAATACTTAGGTTTTGCTCTAGTTACATGTACCTAAATGTTATATATTAACCTCAGCAAGTATCCTTATGCAAAAGTGTTCATAGATGTAGTTCTTTATCAATTTGAATGAGCTATCATTATATGTTAGCACTAATATTAAGGTATAACACCACTAATTCAGTCTCCCATAGACTCCCATGTTAAATTGCGCATGTTTCAAATTTTGTAGAAATTTTACTAAAAGTTTAAATGAAGTGACACGTGTCTCAACTTAAAGAGGCATCTTTCAAGAAACTCCCATGAGAAAATCAACCCCCCTTAACTTGCATATAAGAAAGAACTGGTTCCCGGAAGTGAACAACACAAGGATCGGTACTTCCTGCTTGAATTTGACAGAAAAAATTCCTCCGCCGCCAATGCCCATAAAATATTTATTTCTTGACAAAATAATATAAATTTAGGCTCAAAAGAAGCCTTACAATATAAACTTTCCAATTAAATAAGATTCAGCTGCCAACACTTTGAATATGTAACAAAATAAGCACTATATTGGAACTATATCGTCTCCTATAAGGACTAAATTCACATATGTGCCCGACTGGTTTCCGAATTAGTGGTGTTATACCTTAAGCCATAATCACTAAGTTTGTAGATTCCGAACAGCTGAGCCATATACATGTAAACATGTATGACTTATATGTGTTATGCAGTGAGTCCTAGTAATTCAGTTAGCAAAATTTTAAGAGCTGAGTTATATAAACATGTAGGATTTATGTGAATTTACTTAACGCAATTTAGTAATCCTTTAAATAAATCATTTGGTTTAATGTCAGCTAGTTCTGTTGATGTCATTAAAAACTATATTGTACAGAAACCCACAAATCCCAAAATCAATGATGAATGAAAGGATATGGAGTAAATGCACATGAGACAAAGTCTCTACAAATAATACAAATACAAGTAGTATATTTACAGTCACTTTCTTATGATAAGATTCGGTTATCCTTCTTGGCATACTCCTAGGAAATAAAATAAACATAAATAAATAGTAATAATAATAATAATGGTAATAATAATCCCTAAATCAAGTAGAATATCTACAGTCTCTCATGACAAGATTGAGTTATCCTTCTTTGCATACTTCCATGAAATATAATAAAACGTAAATAAAGAGTAAATGTAGATAAATAGATAAATAACTAATTAAAACAAAATTCATTAAAATGAATGCCAATGTATATCTTATGCCATTTTGTATATATTATAATATATTTACACAATGGTTCTAACTTGTGCAGGGTGCATGTTATTTTTATGCATTCTTAATTAGTGTATGTTTTATACTATTTAGTCTGGTTGATATATTCTAACGAAACATGCTGAAATGAAACATATATCAAGACATATTAAAAGACAATATGTTTGGTGTTATACAATGAAGTGGTACTGGGCATTGATGCTTGTTATTCTTCTTGGAAAATGTTTTTGAGAAAAATTATCTTTTATCCTTTAGTTAATCGCAAAAACTGCATTATTGTTTTTTCCTTTTCATTTTAACTAGTATTATATATTACCTAAATAAAATGTCCACTTCTATATAAAACTGATGAGGGCAATAGTTAAATATACACAAATTTATTTAAATCTTGGGTAGACAGGTTTACTTGCGCTGCGGCGTTTAGTTTCGTGACTTGTGTTTCTTTCATCATTTTCATGTATGTTGATTATATGTTTGTTTGGGTGCAAGAGTTGTGTGAGAGTTACTATTCTGTCTTTTATATATCTTATACTTGAATTGAATGTTGTCATCCATTATTGTGTTATCTAATACCGTATTGATATTGGAACATGGAATGTGAGACACAGTGAGAAAAATGTTTAATTTGTATTATATAATATTAATTGAAGTATGTTACAATGCATGTACATATTGTGTACTTGTATCACAGTAATTGAAATGTGTCAATCACAGTACAAACTTGCACTTGTTATATTTTTATTGCTAATTATTTCCTGAAATTTTCGTCCAAATCCAGGCCCCCTTCACAACAATCTCTCAATATGTCATATAAATTCAAGAAGCCTCCAAGTATTGGATAAGGATACAATGAGTACTACTTCTAAAATCGATGAAATTGAATCAATGTTATGTACAACTGAAAAGCTTACTAATATCATACCCCCGCTCTTCCTAAAAAAAGATCAAATCAAATTTTCAAATAGATGATGCACAAGGGCAATAATCATAGATAATTACAATTTATACAGACGTGATCGTGAAAATGATACGGGATATGGGAGTGTCTGCAATTTTTTTTCAGATTCCATTTATTCCAATAGAATGGAAATGTATGAAGTTGCTGGTATTGAGTTAATATGGGGTAAAATTCAAGTTTAAAATTTCAATTTCTTAATTTGCTCCTGCTATAGACCTCCAAATCAGTCGACTATAGAAATGAATTTCAGACAAAATTACAGGATTCTATCGATCTTGTCAAGTCAAATGCACCTGATGGAATATTAATTCTGGGTGATCTTAATGATACATGTATAAATTGGTATGATAATCACCAAAACAGTGAACTTAGAAAACAATTGCTTGAATATCTTTGGGTAGATCCAGAGTTTGTTACCGGACTGACTACCACCAGCTGTGACAAAACCGGACTTTTCAATGGCAGTGAGCCGGTTGCCACGCGTAGAGCAGACCATGCTTACACTTCCAGAGCACCTGATGATACCTCAGTTTTTATAGGGGTTTACACTGCTAGTTCTTTAGTTTGGTGGCGTTCTTATTCATTTTTGTTTATTTGTTTTGTTTTTGTCATGCTGTTTCAATTCGTGTTGCTGTGAATCGCCGTGATTTTGGATTTATGATTTTAGACTTTGCCCTCTCCTCGTTCTTGCTTCGGTATTCGTTTGCTGATATAATTGAATTGACAGTCTCCAGAAATTTTGATCAATTAATTAATGAGCCTACAAGGTATACGGAAAATACAGCAACCTTGCTGGACTTGATTTTTTGTGATGTTCCCCATATGGTAAGTGATTCTGGTGTTACTTCCCCTTTATCTAATTAAGTTCACTGTACCATATTTTGTAAATTAAACATTCAAACTTATAAGCAACATGCTTATTCTCGTGAAGTTTGGGATTACGAAACTGCTGATTTTAATGATTTGAATAATGCCTTACTACTCTCTCCTTTTGACAATGCTTTCCATATATACGATGATATAGATGATATTGTTGCTGATAATTTCATTCCTACATTAAGGTAGTAACTATTAGACCAAAGGATAAACCGTGGATGTCAAATGAGGTAAGGCGGGCATTTAGATTCCGGGACAGAGCATTTCATAGGTTTAAAAAAATTCTCCAAATTAAGATTCATAATAGCCAGAAGAGAAGAAAATCGAATGAAACGCAATGCGGTTAGCAGGTATACTGAAAACACTAATATTTCCGTCAACTATCAAAGAATGGAATGAAATTCCAGCTGATTAAATTATCAACTAAAGTTAATGTTTTTAAAGATGAAATTAACAAATATTTTTGCGAATCAAACAGTAAAAAGATTAATACATATGGTCATGGTGTGGGTAAAATAAATCATACGCGTATTAGACTTGGGTTGAGTGGTCTGAATGATCATTTTTTTAGCTATAATTTAATTTTCCCTCAGTTATGCAATAGATGTGATACTAAAAAGCCTGAAACCATGGAACACTTTTTATACGACCACAAAAATTTTGAGGTCGTATAATGGTATGGTGCTGTCGTCGTAGTCATCGTTGTCGTCGTCATCGTCTGTAGACACTTCTGTTTTTTGGTCAATAACTTAAGTTCCAGAGGATCACTTCTTACCAAATTTTAACACAATGTTCCTTGGCACAAAAGGAAGGCTTGGATATATTTTTCAATATTGTGGCCCCTCCCGTTTTCAAAAAAGGGACCAAAAATGGACAAATTCGGTGTTTTCATATATTGGGCTGTAGAATCTTTATTATTTATCAGAATTTGATGGGGTTTCTTTCTGTGTACTCCTGAAAAAATTTCCAATCTGAAGTATACAAAGGAATCCATGTCGGAAGTACCGCTTATGAGATAAATGGGACCCATGAGGGGAAATCTAAAAAAAAAATAATTTCTTACTTTTTGTCCGATTTAGATGCATTTTTTTGCAATTGGTTTCTTATGATAAATTAACATAGTGCTTAACAATTAAATTTTTGATAATTTGTTTCTTTTCAGAGCTATAAGGGGCCAAAGGGACCAAAATTGCAAATGCACATATCACCTAATATATTTTTCATTATTTATCGGATTTTGATGGATTTTTTTTCTTCGGATTTTTCTTGTTGTAAGTCTTCAGTATTAAATCAACAGATTTAGCATATCTCTTACCGTTTTTGAGCTGTTAGGGTCAAAGGGGCCAAAATTGCAATTTTTCAAAAAATGTAAAATCTTTATTTGTCATCAGATTTCAATGGGATTTGTTTTCTTTTTTTAAAAGCTTTGTGAAGAGATATTGCATATCTGTTACCGTTTCTGGGTTTAAAAGGGTCAAAGGGGCCAAAATTGCACTTTTTCAAAATGTGCAAAATCTTTATTTTTCGTCGGATTTCAATGGGATTTTTTTTTTCTTTGGATTCCTGTTGTTGTAAGCTTTTGGTAGTATGTCAACAGCTTTTGTGTTACTCTTACTGTTTCTGGGCTTTAAGGGATTAAAAGGACTATCATTTATGTTCCTTAGGCCTACTTTGTGTCCAGCTAAATACTGTGTCAAGCTCTTTACGGTGTCCACATTAACTTTAAAATACACTTGCTCAAATTTCAGTGGTCGAAATGCTGCGGTCGTATTATGCTGCGCTCGGCGTAGCCCTTTGTTTATTTATTGTGGTCGACATGAAAATATAAGGTCTTTGTTTTTCCAAAAAGTTTAATCATTACTCTGTCCAAATATAAACTTAATATCATTTAAAGAAATTTTGTGCACAACCTAGTGAAAATTAATATTTGGAAATGAAAGATGACAATATGTGTAGAGATGTATGTTTTTTATTTTTCTTAGATATGGTGTACTTGTGCATGAGATAATATCTCATGTGTACACTTTGCATACAGCTCATTAAAATTATTGCAGTTGGAGTTAACATATGTGTTATGGTCTCATGTTTATCTTCGTAAAATATTGAATTTATTGAAAACAGTAAACGTTTTATATTATTTATTTGTATGGATTTGATTTTTGATAACATGTGACTGTTCTATGTGTGAGTATGTGAATGAGAGTTGTATTGTATATTTTGATTTAAACATATTTTATTAGCTCAAAATAGCAAAAGGGATCAGACAAAAGTTATACCAACTTATAACGTCTTCTCCTACATAGTTACATACAAATAATAATGAAAATCATGCTAATACAATATCTCAGTATGTTAAACAGTACAGAGAAATACATTTGAAATGATTTGAAAACAAAATGTTGATGGTGACATGTGTGATGTGTGTTTGTGTGTGTGTGTGTTGAATTTATTATGCAAAAAAGCGGTTTGTCCCCTTAATGTAAGCATGGACGCTCTTAACAATGCGTTCGTTTTCAGCATTAGTCAGGGTAATATTTCCTTTAGTAAGAAGAGTAAGGTCTATCTGACAAGTATTCGGTAGCCATACAAGACTCTGTATCATTACATTTCGTAAGTTAACATAATTTGGACACTCGAAAAAATAATGGAAAGAACTTTCGAAAGGAGCTCCACAACGACAAGATGGATCTGATATTATATTCACTCTGTATAAATCAGAATTTAAAAAGGACGCAGAACATCTCAGTTGAGTTAATATGATATTTAATTTTCTAGCACCAAATGAAAAGTAAGGTGGTATTTTGAATTTGTGGGTAGCTAATGTCTTTAAGCCACTTTTAAATTTTGAAATTGAGTCAGAATTGCGCAATTCAACACTCAAATTATTCCAAGATCTAACTGTAGATGGAATAAATGAATCTAGTGTTGTAGACAAGCGACAAAATGGGAGAATTACATCGTCTGCATTTCGCAAAGGGTAAGTTGTCATACTTTGAAAACTTGGTGGTATTAAATCGTATAGATAAGCAGGGATTCTATTATTTTTAATATTATAAAAAAGTTGCAATTTCCTTCTTTCTCTTCGGATATTCAGTGGTTCCCAGCCTGTTTCACGATATAACATGTTAGAGCTAGTGAAGGATGGGAGACCCGTTACAATTCGAGCTGCCTCGAGTTGTAATTGTTCAAGTCTCGAGGCATTTCCAATTCCACAGTTATCCCATAACTCACTAGCGTATTCAAATAGTATTGTATATTGTCTTGTATTATATTGTCTTGTCTGTTTATGTTGAGGAGAGCATCTTTGTAGCCTTTGGGCTGTTTGTAATCCTCGTTAAATAAATAAATAAAGCATTAAATTAAATTAAATCAGATTTAACTACTGTTTTCTCAAAATTTCCATTTTTTTTTGTTTTGTTTCAATGACCAGCGGTGTTATTTTGAAATTTCTAATGCTGTAGAACCCATTCTTACATTACAATCACCTTTCCTATAAATTGTCATGGAGCTCGTAATAAAAGTTTTTGAGATGCATCGAGAAATATGGTGAAAATATCAAAAATTTAATTTTCCAACAGAGTTATCATTAGCGACGCCACCCCCTTTTTAGCCCCCAAATGTACCCTAAATGAACCCTTAGAGATTTTTTTTTCTTGCACAACTAGATATATGGGGCCAACATCCTACAAAGTTTGAAAGTTATAGGTGTAATCGTCTCTAAAATCTGGTTCGGACAAGTTCATGGAGACGAGAAGAAAGAAAGAAATCGGAATAATAATAAGAAACGCAACAAAAACAATAAGTCTTCCAACTTCGTTTGGGAGACTTAATTAGCAGTAGCCAAACATTAATATTATTTTTACCACGGGCTTGTACTTTATGGCATGTATTTTACCCCGAGCGACGTGCAGTTGATGCTGTGTGTATAAGATTTGAGATTTCGGTAGGTAATAACCAATCTTTGACTAATTATGAACTATTCGAGAGCAATTATTCATATTAGTATTACATGATATTCACTAAAGTTTTTCCTCTACCTGATTTGACTTTACTACCAGAGTTGACATGTTCAACACGACGGGTGTCTTATAAGAAGTAGGAGATACTTACTCTACCGGTGCACCTGATCTCACCATGGTTTTATTATTGGGTCCGTGTTGTTCCTTTTTGTATATGTGTATGTCTTAAGTTTTCTTTTCTGTGCCGTACTCATGTTATGTCTTTGTTTCTTTGTTTTTCCGATGTTGCCATTGTCCTTGTATTGTTTGTTTTAGACTAACGATTCGGTTCTCAGTTATTTTACAATTATATTATAATCACCACATACAATATAATATAGTTAAGAGTGAACAGTCAGCATAATTTTTCGTATCCACATACAAAACTTTAAGTTTAAATAATACTGGAATGAAATAAATTAATATACTTTAATTCCTGCAACTCATAATGTATATGTATACATTCATGAGTTATTCACGATTTGTAAGTGGTTTGAAAAAAAAACACAAATAACACAGTATATTAATACCAGATTAATATATGATTTGATGTACTACACAGGGTCAAACGATATTCCAGGTATTCTCCTCCTTATAGGTTTTGAAAAAGCTTTTGATTCTATTTCATGGTCCTTTATTGAACAAATCTTACATTTTTTCAATTTCGGAAATTCTATAAAACATTGGATAACAACTTTTTATAAAAATATACAATCTTCCGTAACTCAAAATAATCATCTCTCGGATTTTTTTGATGTTCAAAGAGGTCGTAGACAAGATGATCCTTCATCTCCATATATATTTATACTCTGTGCTGAAATCTTAAGTATTTTAATGAAAAAAAATGAAAATGTTAAAGGTATAGTAATTGATGATTCAGAGTTTTTAATTTCGCAATGTGCTGATGATAATACTCTTATTTTAGACGGTTCTCCAGACTCATTGGATGCATCTCTTTGCTTACTTCAAAAATACGCAGAAATGTCAGACCTTAATATGAATTTGGATAAGACAAGGGTTGTGTGGATCGGGAAGAAAAAACATAGTCAGGATTCCATTTGTGGGAAGTGGAGCTTGGAATGTTGTTCCAGCAGGTTTACTCTTTTGGGAATTAAATTCTCCGTGGACTTGGAGGATATGGAAAAACTAAATTATAAATCCAAATTTAAAGAAATTGAAAATATAATTCAATCATGGTCAAACCAAATCTTGTCTCCTATTGAAAAAAATTTTATTAATTATATCCAAACTTAATAATTTGTTCCTGTCTTTACCAAATCCAAACATACATATATTACAACAGTTTGAAAGTCTTCTATTTCAATTCATTTGGAAAAATAAACCGGATAAAGTTAAAAGAGAAGTTTTATGTCAAATATATGAAAATGGTGGTCAAAAGAAGTTGGATATATATAAATATATACAAGGTCTCAAACTCACTTGGATAAGAAGAATTGTAAAAGCAAATTCTAAGTATTCCAAGTTACTTATGCTTTCAGAAAAACTTAATTTAAATGAACTGATCTACAATGGGCCAAAAAGGGGAATTAAAAACAAGTTTTGGAATGAAGTTTTTGAATCCTGGATTGCCTTGCAAACAAACCAAAATATTTCAGACGAAAAAGACCTAGTCTGTTGTAATATTTGGCATAATAGAAAAATTACAATTGGACATCATAGTGTTTTTATAAATCATGGGCGGAAAGGGGGTTTGGCTTATAAATGACTTACTAAATGAAGAGGGAAATGTCCACAGTTTAGAAGAATTTCAGAATATTTATGATATAAAAACAAACTTCCTAACTTACAATGGACTGGTTGCTTCGGTTAAAAAGTACATGAAAACTTTGCATTTAGATTGTGAAAATTTGTCAAAAGTTTTGGGACCAATTTTGCCTCATTGTATTAGAATATTTATCAAATCACCGAAGGGTTCTAAGGACATGTACAAAATTCTTAAGAAGGAGAATGCTACATTAACCTCTTAAGAGAAATGGTCTGGAATTATGAATAATAATAACCTCGAATGGAAAAAAAATTATGAACTACCTTTTATTACAACAAAGAACTCCAAATTACAATGGCTGCAATACAGAATAAGCCACAGAATTTTAGGAACAAATGAATTTTTAAATAAGATAAGGGTAAAAGAAAGTAACAAATGTGACTTTTGAAATAATGAAAAAGAGACAATTGAACACATTTTCTGGTATTGTCCAAAAGTGATTGATTTATGGGAAAATTTAGATCAGTGGATTAGAACAAAAACGGGAATAGATATTACCACTGAATATGACCATTATTATCTTTGGACTTGTAAACAAAAATCCGAGAAATAAAAATAGAAATTTAATTATGTTACAAAAAAAATTTATATATACAGAACAAAAATGAATGGTCAACAATTGAATGATATCGCCCTTATTAATTACCTTTAAGAAAATCTATATTTTGAAAGACACTTGTACTATAAGAATAAACCTTTTCAAGTTGCAGATACCTGCTTGTGTCCTTCCTTCCAATTTTTGATTAATTTGTCCCAAATGCCCAGAAGCAATAAGATACATTAATATCAATATTAAGATTCTTTACCTTTTAATTGGAATAAGAAATGAAAATTACTTAATAGCCTGATCCACAAACAACTTTTGTTTTTTTTATTTTTTATTTATTTTTTTGTCCTTTTTTAAACTCTGAGTTGTTTAAAACAAATGTTTGAAATATTAAAACATTATTAATTTTGTGATACCTAAATGTACAATTATTGTAATATTATATAACTGTCAATATGCCAATATTACTATATATTGTTATTTATAACAATAAAACATTACAAAAAAAAATAATAATAATAACACAGTTTCTGTAAATTTACTTTCTGCATACAGCCATTTCGACAACTAATGTCTCGTAAAAGTGCAGATAAATTCAAAACATTGGATATCCAGAAATCGAATGGTGTACAAAGGCTGATGGAGAACGAATAATCCAAAAATATCTAAATGGAAAGCCAAACTCAGCTTAGAACAGAGCTTTGCATGACAGAGCTACTCCTTAGTTTTAAACAAAATTTTAAAATTTAGATATTGCATGTTTAAAAAAAAATCGGTTTTTGGGCCAGCACCGAAGTACAGGACCACTGGGCTGGTGAATACGATCTCTTGCAGTCCAAAAAATCATGATGAAATCATGAAAACAAGTTCTTCAAGAGTTATTACACGATTTACAAACGATTTGAAAGCCGTTTGAAGTACATCGGCATACGAATACCGAAGCCAAAATGATAAAAAGGGTAATTCCAAAAGCAAAAATCCAAAATCAGTGCAACACATATCTAACAATAACTGAGACAACATTACAAAGGCAAAACAAATAAACTAAATAACTAAATACCGAAGTTACTGTGAATTTAATTTCTGCATATGCGCATTTCGACAATTAATGTCTCTTCAGTACAGATAAAATCTAATCGTTTGAAAAACCATAAACTCAAAAATGTTTTAATACTGACATAAAACAAAAAAACAATATGATCTAAATGTAAAGCCAAAATCAGCTAAGGACAGAGCTTTGCATGAGGGAGATACTCCTTAGTTTTCAACAAAATTTACAAAAATTTAATTATTGTACGGTTCAAAAAATAATCGGCTTTCGAGTCAGCAACGAAGTACTGGCTACTGGGCTGGTGAATACCAGAATACCAAAATGAACAAGAACGCAACAAAACTAAAGCAAGAGCAAAAACTGAGGTATCATCAGGTGCTCCGAAGGGTAAGCATGATTTACTCCATGCGTGCCGGTGAAAAGTTTGGTTTTGTCACAGTCGGTGTTTGAAGGTGATCAATTGCAAAATTTTCATATGTAAATAAACGAATTGTTGGCCAATTGGCATGTGAAATTTTCTCACTTTCATCTCATGACCAAATCACGATTTGAAATTGAGTTATTGTAGTGAGTTGTTGCAGAGAAGTTTATGTATGGGTTGGTCTATTTTAACCGTGAGATAGACAACCTGTTCCCTGTGCTTAAGTTTTGTGACGTTCCACAAAAACAATGGTAAAACCGAGCAAAAGAACAACGCTTTTATTGCTGTTCTTCATCAGATATCGTATTTTTGTCGGTGTCATGTTGTCTATATGCGTTTTGCATCTTGATTTCCTGATTTGAAATTTATGACTCTTGATTGTATCCTTTCCATAAAGTCATTAATTGTAAATCGCATCCGGCGCCTAAAAACAGCTATGAAATCCAGAAATTCCAGTATATTTGAAGATCCCCTTGTAGAAAGAACTCTGTCCAACCTCCATGAAAATTACGTCATTGTCCCTGCAGACAAAGCTTCTAACAACATACTGTTTGTGTGTAAGAAACACTATCTCGACTGTCTTGTGAAGGAGATGGGCATCGACAGTTCATCTGGAAACCCTACTTATACCCCTAGTACAATATCGAGGGATGAGATTGTAAAAAATCACACTTCAGTGTTATCATCATTTGGCATAAAAGCTAATGATGAAAACAATCAACTCCCTTACATCTACTGGGTACCTAAACTTCATAAGAATCCATACAAACAGAGATTCATTGCCGGGTCTTCCAGATGCACCACTAAACCTCTTTCACAGCTACTCACTACTTTGTTGACCGCAGTCAGAGACGGCCTGAAAAATTACTGTAATAAAGCTTACTCCACAAGCGGTGTG